>JAAGNO010020170.1:30774-43632 GCA_033439905.1 Ceryle rudis
CACACGTCCAACGGCGTGGGGGAGGGAGCGACGGTGGGCGGGAGGGAGGGTGTGCGGCGGGTGTTTGTGCAAAAAAAAAAAAAAAGAAAACCAGAACAGGAACTACCCGCTCCACAGGAGAAAACAGCAGTCAGTTGTAAAGCACAGCTTCGAATCACTCCTGCCTTCTGTATATGCTGCACAGAACTGGCTAGAAGATCACAGAAAGGCTGTCATTGTCCCCCACCTCACCCTCCCAGTCAGCAGGAGGCACTGCGGGGACTGGGAGGTCAATGCCCGAAATCCAAAGCAGGGAAGAATGAAGTGGTAGATGGTTGTACCCTCAGAGAGACTTTTAACTTTGAATTGTCTGTTTCACTCACGGGGAGGGCGGGAGGGAGCAAACAAGCCCCTTGAATCTGCACATGGCTGGTCAGTGCCAGCATCTGCAGCGGCGGGAAGCACATCTGGGCAGCAGTTTCAGAAGAACAGGCAAATGCAATGGTTACCAAGTGTCACAATGTTTGTCTTTTTGAACTCTGTGCTTTTTCTTTTTGCCTTTTTTGTTTTGTTTGTTTGGGTTGTAGAGTTGTTTGGGTTTTTGTTGGGTTTTGGTTTTGGGTTTTTTTTGCATTTGAAGCAAAACAAATTCACCCCCAGAGTGGAAAGGAGAAATAAAGAAACCAAACTTTGCTTCTCCCAACCTGATGATGGCACTGCCTCCAGTCAGGCCAAGTGACTTCAGAGTTGTCTTCTCTAGAGCATCTTTTCCTGATATCTGCAACAAAACCAGACGAAAGTAATTATGGCAACTGCCTACCTGGATGAGCAGTTAAAGTGCTCTTCCTAGAAAGAACCTGTAGCAAAACAAACACCACACAGCATCAGAAACAGCTCAAAAGATGCTCTTTCTGCAGTTGGAAATGAGACCAGAATCCATCTGTATTCATCTGTACTACATTACCAAATTCACTGCTAATTAAATGATCTCAGGGGAAGATGACCTACCTATATTTCCATCCCATACATACATCTACATGGGATCCAACCTCAGCAAAGCATTATTTTTATGTTAGAACTTAGATCCCAGGCAACATCTCAGAGCTGAAAGACAACCGATGTCATTACATACAACTCCCATCTGCTGGTGATGACCTGTTCCAGAATAAAGATGATCTGTCCACAGAGGTCAGTGGGAAGTGAAGGGGACAGCTAGGGAGAGCAAATTCCGTAATACGCACATACAAAATATTAAACAAAACATTAATAGCAAAAGATCAAAACAGAGAAAAGCAAATATTTATTAAAATGAAACCACTGTTTTGACTCGAGCTTTAAAAGAAGTTGGAAAGAAAAACACAAACAGGTCATTGAGCTCATTTTATGGGCTCAGAGGTCTAAACGGCCCAGGATTACGTTCCAAGAAAGCTTTTTTCCATACAGACACGTCATGCTTTGACAAGACCAACATTTTTCTACTTCCCCTCTCAAGAAAGTTCAAAAGAAACACTTTCCAGGTTGGAAAGTAGAGCTGAGTTTTTCTTATTTTTTAGGGACAGAAGGAGAAGAGACAGCTAAGAAGACTTTGCTGACTTACCTCATCTCGCATGTAAATACAGACTGGAGAGAATTCACCGTGCTGTTCCATAAACTCCCTGCAATAAAGAGAAAAATACTGCAGCATCTGTACGGCAGTCTACCCCCTCCAAAACCAATGCAGAGCAATAGTAATAAATTAAATTAGCTAACAAGACTGCCCTCCATGTTCTCCAGCAACAACCCTGATACAGTTCACAGAGTATTAGGCATTAGGTGAAGAATTTGCTTCAATGCATTTACTGTTCCTTAAACACAGCGCTGAAAGTTTAAAAACAAGGAGAAATGATTGAAATTAATTCTGAAATTAGTCAATCTGACTAGACAAAGTTGAGCACAGTACACAATCTGAAATATCACTTAATAATACTTACTCTTTTTAATCCCTTCTCTAAGTTAAGTAGTTTATTACAGTTTAGACTGTACTCTCCTTGGGGGCAGGTCAGTTTCGTTCATGTATGCATAGCAACAAACAGAATGGAATACTGCTCTAAAGCAAATAATCTGAGGACAAAGAATTTGCCTGTCTTAGGATCAGACAGATAAAAAAAGGAAAAGAAAGAAAGTGAAACAGCAGAAGCTTTCTGATTCTGGAGATCAGGGACAAAACAAAGCCAAAGGAAATGCTGCTGCAGCAGGCAAAGTGAGGATGATGAACCTGCATTTGAGCACTTCAGAGACGCGGGACACATAATAGCAATGATGCGAACGGCTGACAGCCCCTCTACAAAGGAAGACGTAAGTGAAGGGTTCTTAGCATAAAGAAGGGGGAAAACCAGTAAGATGCTACTCTTGGCAAGATGCTGCTCTTCCCACTTTCCTCTAGATAAGCAATTCAGAAGACAAAGCCTGCGTACCCAGTGCAGCGGTTCTAACAAGCTTACCACGGCATTCAAAGTCACTTAACAACAGCTTTGCCAGTATTATCTTATGTAGTCTTTCTATTACACCCAAAATACACCACAGATGAGCAGCTTAGAATATAGATACATGATGTCTCACATAGTATTTTAACATTTATCTATTTAGCCCAGCACAAAGTGACAAAACAAAAAACAGGGAAGCAGTCAACCAGTCTACAGAGTGGAAAATGAAAGGAAATAGTAAGTTCAAGAACTATTCATCAAGGACATTTACGTTTAGATTCAAAATTCATCTTCAACGCAATGTAAGTGAAATAGCTGGAACCGGATCATTCAGGATTGAGAGAGCCACCTTAAAAGTTACGATACCCAATGCTTGAGTAATCCTCAAGCAAGAGCACATCAAAGATTTCCAGCTGGTCGATGTGGGGGAGCAAACCTGTTAAGCACAGACCAGAACTGAGACTTCTGTTTGGTTTAATTGTAGCAGTCTATCTCCCATCTTGATCTAAAGGTTAAAACTTAAAGCCTCTCCAAACAGAGCATGCAAAAGCATGGTGATATGGGACAAGGTGACTCACAATGAAACTGAGAAGCTCCACTCACCAGAGTTAGCAAATCCAAACAGACTAACCTGTAAAACCAGTCCTGAGGGTCGGGTCTGGTTTAGGGAAGTCAGGGGCTGGGAGCTACTTCCAGACTAGCTGCAACAGATCACAAGGGATTTATAGTCCTGAGGTACCATTCCTTCACATCTCCAAGCACAGCACCAAATGCCGCTGCGCACAAAGTGACAGACACACCCAGAGCTTCCAAACTGTTACACTCAAGCTTCACATTATGAAACACAGTTAACTTCCTAACCCAAGAGTAACAACCAAAACCACACTAGAATGGGTCTGCCATCACTTGCAGTTCTGCAATTAATTATTCTCTGTCAAGGACAGAAAGCCATATACAACACTGCAGGAGTCAAGAGATTAAGTTCCTAATACAGAACGAGCACAATCTTGTGATTCAAGACCCAGGCTGCAACATCCCACACCCCGGCCCTCACTCCTTTCACGGCGGTAACCAAGTAAGTTCCAAATGCCAACGCTTGACGAGGAAAGGCAGAAAAATAATCTTGTCTCGACTGGAACAGAACAGCACCTAAAGACTACCTTTAGCACACCATAGCAGGCTGTAGGCACTCAGACTTCCCCAGACAGCCCAGGAGAGCTAGCCATCCCTCCCTTATTCACAACGGTTATTGCTTCCAGTGAGGATCAGCTGTATCCCCACAGGAATCCTCGACAAAAGTGCACAGAAGATAAAGGATTGCTGAGATGGGGAGAAACAGAATTACAGAAAAGGCAGACGCAACAGCCTTACAGAAATAAAAGCTTGAACTTCAAGCTGCCTGTGTATCGGGAAAGGTGGATGCTCACTACTTATGAAAGAAGCCAAGGCAGAATGGAACACATGTCCTTACCACACAGACCCATGAGAAAGAAAACCAATATGACTTAAGCAACCTAGTTTCATTCACCTTTCCAACTGCTTGCCACTTCAAGCAGCTTTTTGGATTGAAGTGTTCTAAAAATGTATGGAAAAATCTGTGAACTTAATGAATAACACCACAAAAGTAGCAAAGAGTCACAGTCATTGCCGAAACTGTCTTCACGCATCCAGACTGGAATCACTTCTATGTACAACAGTCTACAAAGCTGCTGAAGCTGCCAGACAGGCAAGAGCAGGAGACCGAAAAGCAACAGTTCTCCCAGGCCTCATGCTAAAAGGGTATACGATGCCTGTGCCTTCAACCAGTCTCTGCAGAACAGACTCCAAGCAAAAATCCCCCAGAGACTTATTTTTGTATAACTCTTGGAAGCTAGCAGGCTCCTCCTCCAGCTGCTGTTAATCCGTTACATGCATTCACTGAGGCAAGCACACACATCAAACACACTGTCATTTCTTTGATGTGCTGTTCTTCAGAAGGGGAACGGCAAGCAGATTAGATTCCTTCATGTAGTGATCTGACAGGGCCTGTAAACATCTTGTGCAAGGACTGCCGCACGCTGAGAGGAGGAGCAGCCTTACAATAGCTTCCAGACCTTCTTCAGACCCAATTAGCCAAGATGGACGCTGGAAACCCAGGGGAAATTCCAGTGGATTTAGAATACTTCCCCTCACGCACTTAGAGCAGCTGAGCATTCCAGGAAAACATCTCCAGTTGGAAAGTCAAATAACAAGCTTAGTTAGTCAACTGAGTCAGTGCACGCTGAAAAGCAGTACAGCCCATGAAATCTATACCGATGGCTATAGATCCAGCTTGTTTGTGATTAAGTCATACACAGCAACTTTGCTGCTTGTTGGACTTAATCAAAAGTTTGCAAAGTCCATCTAAACATCTGAGCTCAGCTTCCAGAGGGCAGGAAAGAACAGCTGTGTCTTATGAACTGAAGTTAATAATGCTGAGCACACTGCAGCGGTTCGAAGCTTGAAAAGAGCAGCATGCACATTAACTATTGGTATTACAATAACCTGTAACAAGTAAAACCACTCCAAAGGAGCAAGATCATAAAAAGAGATCAAAATTTAAACCAAAGAAGTAACTAACGAATGTTCAAGAAAGCCACACGAAAGCTACTTGTCACTGTCCATAATTACCACCCCACCAGTCTAGCAGTTCCCAAACTGCAAGTGGCACTCTTCTCCTCCCAGAGGGCACAAAGTATGCAGCAAGGTACAAGAGGGGCCTTAAAACACCCAGGAAAACTATACCTGGCTTTTCTTGTCTACCTCTTTCCTTGGTCAAAAGAAAAATAATTCTCTTCCCTCTAGCATTTACATGAAGGAAGATTGTCCTTTTGGACTTAAGGGTAAATGTCACAGTGTGGACCTGGACCATTAAAGACTAAAAGAGAATTGAAATTAGGACTCATTTTTATCACTTTAGAATTACTAGACTACTTCAAGCATTTCCTCAGACCATGATTTGATGACACAACACGTTGAGCAGAAAAACTGACATACGCCATTCCTACCCACCCGCTGCTTCCTCCTTTTGGATCCTTGTTTTCCAGACACGATGCACTTCTTACCCTAACTGCCTACGAAAGGCAACCCTTCACTAGGTTAGGAAACTCATCTACCTGAAAGACAACATAAGGAAAATACTAGTGCTCAGCTGAGCCAGCTACTGAAGCCAGTTCCCCACAAAACTGCACAGACAGTATGAGGGGAGTTAGACAGGAAGGCAGGAAGTGAGCACCAACTGTTCAATCCCCTGCTGCCACACAGAAGATGCCCCAGTCCAAACTCCCTCCCTTGGGACAGCACTTGTCACTCCTTTGATCTTGTTATGGGCCTGTCAGGGAGCTAAGCTAGCAGAAACTAACAGCGCATCATGGGGAGGCTAGAAGAAAATTAGTTCCTTCACCCTGGAAACAGCTCCAGAGCAACTCCAGTCACACAATTCAACCATGCAACCCTGACTTAATGAGATAACATCAGTCAACTCAACCCCCGAACCCTGCTGCTTAGGCTATTTCAGCTGCAGTGTAGAACAAGCAACTCTAAACTTCAGCTGAAGCAATTCCTGATAGTACATGCTAGCCCAGGACTAGCACATACCCGTAACCAGTCGGTTACTACGGCTAGATAACAGGTGACAACCCATCGCTTTCTATCCTGTAACTCTACCCTAAAGGGCTAAGCTTTTATGCATGCGACTGCACCACCACCGTTACTACCGACTACTCGTGTCACAGCCTTTCTAGCACCACAGCCTTGGAGACTTCAAAGGATTTGACACAGGAAGCTAGTCTAGTATCTCTTTAGGTGAGTATTTAATTGGTTTGAGAAATTCACAAAAAATAGGTCCTATTTGCACAATACCAGAGCACACTACCTGTCCAGATGACCAAGAGATTCAAATGCAACAGGGCAACTATCAGAAGATGAGGAATGTAAGAGAAAGAACGGGACAGAAATACATGATCTGAAAAAAGAAAAAGAAAAAAAAACACAAACCAACACACCAACATTTTATCAAGAGAAAGGTAAAGCCAACTACAACAGAAAAAATGAAATTTGGAAATTCATTCTCAGAATAGAAAGGCTGTTACAGCTTCAAGGCTTCACCTTCCAAGCCATGACAAAAAAAAAAAAGAAAAAGAAAAAGAAAAAGAACTGCCTTTGGAGAAAAGTTTATTAGCTTGACATTTCAAAACAATACAGCATTTTAAAGTCAAAACTAAACATGAAAGCACTGAATGTGGACTGGACTCAAATAACAAGATTTCTACTCTATGCATATATTCAGGCCTACATTAGGACCAGAAATTCTTCCATTTAAACAAGATCTAATCAGGCCTACGAAGATTCCACATCAGCCTGCTGAGAGCTCCTGTTTCCCTTGAGGAACCTGCAAACAGCAAGCTTCAAAAGCAACAGGAACTCACCTAAGAAAGAACCCCCTCCACCACATGGAACCACAGCACAGAAATACTGGTGATCAAGGTAATCTAGGCTACCATCTCAGTTTGGGCAGTAACTTCACTTCAAACAAGTGTAAAAGACAGACGTGGCAATATATGCAAGTATAGTTTCTTCCCAGCCTGAGCAGCCTGTGACCAGTTCATGCCCTGAACCAGGAGGGCTACTCCAGGATTAAAAAAAGTTGTTATAGAACAGCCTGGAGAAAATGAGGCTCAGGGAGACCTCACTGCTCTGAACAGCTTCCTAAGATGTGGTGCTGAGGGAGATGGTTTAGTGGTGACCTGGCACTGCCAAGAACAGTTGGACTCGATGATCCTTAAGGGTCTTTTCTAACCTAAATGATTCTATGAAAAATGAAACTACGGAGCATCAAATCTGAAGGAGCAAGGAAAAGGCAAGCATCTGTGTTGTAAAGGAAATAAACCACAGTCAAATAAAAGCAAACTCTACAAATCTGCAGGATTTAGCTGGATCACCATAAGAAGAACTAACTGTTGTCATGCAGAGATGCAGCCAAACAAGTATTTTCTCACTGCATTGCTTACCTGGTCTTTGCAAAATGGTTGAGAAGGTCCCACAAAGTCTGCTGGCAGAGAAAGGTGTCTTGTAAACGGAAGCCATCATCTAATTGTAATGCAATCCGAACCTAGAGGAAAAATACACTGAATTAATATGAAAATGTAACAAAAATTTTTTCTTCACAATTTCTCTTAGTATTTCACCAATCTCTAGAACCTGCTATCCACAAAAAAACATGACTTCCTTCCAAATACTTTCTGAAAAGGATTAGATTAATCTAAAATAATCATTTAAATACTCCTCTACATGTTTTAAATTAGTATTTATAATAGTTCTATTCTGCTATGAATATGAGTATTATATATAAGGATCTTATGGGAGAAAGTGTCAAAGGCCTTACTGAAATCCAGGTAAATATCCACTGCTCTCCCCTCACCTATCAGGCCAATCATTTTATCACAGAAGCTTATCAAGTTGGTCAAGCATAACTTCCCCCTCCGGCGAATCCATGCTGGCTACTCCTGATGATTTCCCCATCACTCATGTGCCTGGCAACGGCTTCCAGAATTAGCTGGTCTACCACCTTCTGAAGAATTGAGGTGCAGATGACCCTGTGTCCTCCTCTTTGCCCTTCCTGAAGACAGGATTGACATCTGCTTTCCTTCAGTCTTCAGGCACTTCTCCCTTGAGCCGTGATCAATCACAGACTATCAAGAGTAGCCTTGCAGTGACATCTGCCAGCTCCCTCATCACTCACGGATCTATCCCACCAGGGTCCATGGATATATGCCTGTTCAGTTTGCTCAAGTATTCCCTGCCCTGATCCTCTTCCACCAAGGATACGTCTTCCTTGCCCCAGTCTTTTCCCCCTGGTCTCTGAGACTTGGGAGTTCCTGAAGGTCGGTTTCACCAGTAAAGACTGAGGTAAAGAAAGCATTTGGCCTTTTCCATGTCCTGTGTAACCAAGTCCCCTGCCTTGCTGAGCAATGGGCCCACACTGTCCCTAGCCTTCCTTTTGTCACCTATGTATCTAAAGAAACCCTTCTTGTTGTTCCTGGTGTCCCTGACCAGATTCAATTCCAGTTGGGATAAAGCTTTTCTAACTTCATCCCTGGATGCTTAGACAAGGTTTCTCTATTCCTCCCAGGTTACCCATCCTTGCTTTCACCCTCTGTACGCTTCCACTTCATGTCTGGGTTTGGCCAGGAGCTCCTTATCCATCCACGCAGGCATTCTGGCATTTCTGCCTGACCTCCTATTAGTTGGAATGTATCATTCTTGAGCATGGAGGAGGCAATTTGTGAATATTAACCAGCTTTCTTGGGCCCCTCTTCCCTACCATATCCCGCACTGAAACATTCAGAGAAAGGCCAATGCAAGCATCCCAAACAGTGTGCCATCACGAGCAACTGAGATGCTCTGTTTTCCACTAGCTGAAACTTTACAGCAAGGGTCTTCCCAGCTATGTAAAAGGAATTCCAATAACCCAGAGAGGACTGATGCAGCTGCTTCAGTGAACACACACTGAGAACAGTCCCAAAGAACCTCAAACTCCTGATAGTCCTAAGTGAAAAATCTAGCAGCTGACCAGGAAGGAGATGGAGAATGGCAGAGCAATCCATGTGTTAGCACTACCTTTTAGACAATAGTTAGCCTTCTTTTTCAAAATGTAACTCTAAATTTTCCCAATTAGCTCACCCAACTAAAGAAAGGAAAAAAAAAAAAAAAAAAAAAAGGAAAAAAAAAGAAAAAAAAAGAATCCCCATCAGGGAGCACCCAGTTATCTCCATGCAACCATGGCTTTCTGAAAGTCACCGAAAATGGCCTTGTTCAAAAGTGTGAGGAGGACATAAGCCTAGGACATCAAGGGAAGCTTGCTTTCATTCCGTATTTTCATGTGTCCTTACAAACAATCTCAGTGTATCCTCTCTCTTGGTGAGCATGTGATGGGGGAAGTGTGCATGAGTGCGAGGTGAGGGGAGAAGGAGAAAGAAAGAGATGGGAAGACAGACACCGCACACTCCAGCGGTCGACTGCGAGGAATATGTTCGTCATCTGCCTCAGCTCCTACCAGCCCTCGCAGGTCTGCAAATTGTGATCTGCTGGAGACGGGAATTTTTCCACACAAAGGAAACAGTGGCATCATCAACAACCAGCCAAAAGAACTAAGTCGTTTCCTCCCACCACTAACACAACCTCCTGGTTTGTCCTATGCTGGAGACAAGCCTTAGATTACTCTCAGCTACAGCAGAGTGATGACAGCTGACATTACCATTCTGTAAGAATCCAGCCCAGAAATTCAGACTACCAATTGCATCAGGCTTTGGGCAACAGTTCAAAGCTAAGCGTGTCACGAAAGGCCTATTCAATCAGAAAAGTCTTTTTAAAAAGCTCCCAAGGTCTACGTAAAATAACAGCGAAACCAGTGCCAATTATCTTCTAAATTTACAAACATATAAACAAAAGGCTAACAACTTTAACTCTAGAGCTGTTCTGACAGCACCCCTAGATCATCTGCCATCACAAGGGGAATTAGTTCAGTTTTTCACTAAAGAACTGGCTTACAGCAATCAATGATTTTTACACGTGTAGGCAAATCCAAAAGCATTCTATTTTTAAAATACCTGACTTGCTGAGAAAACTTAGAATTTAGCAAAACCTGTATTGCGTCTCTAGGGCAACTGCTGCCAACAGAGCGCAGGAAAGCACACCTACTTCCACGTGCACTATCCCAGTAAAAGAGACAACCGGTAACAAAAGGCACAGAATCAAATTCATCCCAAGGTTACAGCAGCTGGCCAGCGTGACCGAGTCCACATCTCCACTGCCACTGTACTAGGGCATACTACTTGTGTCAGGTCTAGTCACAGTTATCCAGCTATTCTAAACTTCCCACAATATCTGGCACTGGTTCCCTGTGGCAGGGCACTATTTCGGTCAGTTGTTCCGTACAAAGTATTTTCTTACACGGTCTGTAGAATTCTTCCAAGTGAAACCTCTGCTCTTAGTTGATGAAACAGCAGCTCTGTTTGGAGGGTACTATTCACCAGCACAGCTGCAATGTTTTCTCAACTCCATCAAATAGCAACAAGCACTCCAAGGGAAGCCTCTACCTCTGTGGATTCTCCTTTTGAAACACAACTAAACAGTAACAACTGAAACTTCCGTTAGCTCTCCTCCTTTGTGACCTCAAGTAGCGATTCCACGTCGTAAACCCTCTCTTGCCGCGCACAGTCCTTCGCAGCCTTTCTGATACGCTGCATAGATCTTCATGAGAAAAAGAGAAACACGACACTTTTCCGTCAGTAAAACATCTCCCAAACAGCATGCGTACGTCAGATAATGCTGTCACTGTACCACGTTAACCCAAACGCTTTCCTCTGGAAGGCCAAGTCCATGCCATCGCAACTTTTTTCAACAGAAAATTTTACGCAGGTGCTACCAGGTTATGGTATTTTGTTAACTAAATACATCGTCTGGAGCACAAACATCTTTCTACCACAAAGTTGGAAAGAAAACATTACTGACAAAACAAAGCACGTGGAGGTTTTCAGAGAAAAACATGGACATCGGTGACTCCCAAAACCACGCTGCACCCTCCCAGCGACCGAGAGCAGAGATTCCAAAACCCTCTCACCCTATCAAGTTCACTTTTCAATGCACGTATCAGTTTATCTTTGTGACAGCCAAAGCAACTTCCTATAACAAAACACCACTAATGCAATTTGGCAGAGGCACGGATAGATTAGCACTAACAGACCTGAAATTTTCACAAAAATGGAGAAACTCGGTATCAGGAAGTCAGCAGGAAGACAGAGGAGTGTTAATGACAGACAAATTTTCATTCCCGGGCTACTTAAGATCGTAAGTCATTTTCACCACATCAAATGTTTGCGTTCGTTAACACCTATGCGTAGTATGTTTTAATTATCCCTCCAGCTGTCATAATGATATGCATAACAGATTTTCAGATCTCCTAAATGTGACAGCAATTCCTACAGAAGGCAGCATCCGTAAGCCCCTTCAAGATTATACTAAACGGGGACATTCGGCAACTGCTGAACACAGCACACGTCACAAACCGTTCTGAAGCCGTGTGAACACACCGTGAACAGCAACACTGGGAAAGAAGCAAAAGAGAACACTGTAATAATTAAGAGATTTAGTCAAAATCTAGAGGCAGAGAACAGCAACTGAACTAGCAATCAGTAAAGGGAACCGAGTGAGCACCTCAGCTGCTGAGCCCAAGTCATCAGTGATGTTTAACCTCTGATACATTCACAACTAGTATTTTTTCAGCCTCCTAAAAGATCTCATCCTCCAGCAGACAGCTGGAACTCCAACATTGTAAGAAAAGACTTCCAGCTACTAAATTACCACACCTCACTAAGTCTTTGAGTGGTCCTCCACTCAAGCATTGGCCAAACCTAACCAGGCTGTTGCTCATTAGATCTGCAAGATCATATCCAGCTGTAAGTGAACAAATGGGGCGAAATGAACGTACCGTGTTTCCAGCTCCCACTTTATTAGAGACTGGCACCATCTCCAGCTTGGCATTGTTGGGCAGTCTGGCAAATCTCCACTGTAAAGACAGGTCCAACACACTCCTCTGGAACCTAAAGAGGAACACAGCCCATGAGGACACCAGGAACCATCCCATGCCACCTTCAGATCACTTCAGGGATTGTCAACAACGCAAAGTCCAGGTGTTGAGCAAGAGAATTCCCTCCAGGCTGACTAGAAGCCCTAGAGCACCATTCCACAATCCACAACCAGTAATTCAGAAAAGAGTCACCAACAAAAATTATTCTGCATACAAAAAAAGCTGCAGTTTGTAGAGATTACTGATGAAATAAATCTGTTCCTCCTCAGGCTTTAAAGAGATAAACAGCAACTGAATACATATTCAAGCCTAGTGTCCATTGTTAAAAATGTACTTTTTTTTTTTTTTTTTATTGCCACTCAAACACCCTCTTGGTTGTGATACCAGAAGAGTATCCAGGGAAACCACCAGGTAAGAGAGGAGACTCAGCCAGCCTGGGAGCTAGCAGAGGTGTGCATGTGGGGAGGGACATCCTGGGGGAAGTTACACAGGATCTCGGTATCGGCCTCAAAAGCGAAGGGCACTTGGCACCAGGACGTCGGCAGAGATAAGTCTGAACACAGTCACTTTATGGAGAACCACCTGAGCCGCAGCCCGCGGATCCCTCTCTCCCCCGGGACGACTGTGAATCATTTCCTCGGGCGTGATCATACAAGACCCCCACGGTTGTGGCACGCACTGAACGAAGACCGACCTCGGTGACACCTGAGGGCCGCCGGACCCCTCTAGGGCACCCGCCCGCCAGCCCCACCCAAACTCGGGCCGAGGCCCGGCCACCCCCCCGGCAGCGCGCCGGGACCTGGGGCAGGCCGC
>JAAGNO010020171.1:0-28859 GCA_033439905.1 Ceryle rudis
AAGTTAGATGTGCTCTCATTAAGCATTTTTTCACCTATGCAGACATACGCATAATCTTCCTATTCCTTCTTTTGCGTTTATATTTGTTGTAAGTTGTGTGGGTTGTTTTTTCTTTCATTTCTTTCCCCTTCGGAGCTGTGGCGTCTCGTTGGTAAAGGTTGCTTGTCAGGTTCCTGCGCTGTCTAAATGAAAAGGAATTTAATTTATTTGGGACAAGGCAGTGTCGGATGAAGAGGCTGCTTATTACATTTAATGAGCTTTTTTTTTTTTTTTTTTTTCCAACCTGGGCATATCTGGGATGGGTTTGTTTTTGTCCTTCCATGTGAGGTGTATGAGACCTCCCCCACCCCTTCACATCTCGCAGGGAGGAGGAACGGTGGCCAGGCTGGGGCAATGTTTTGGTTTTAGATTACAGGCCCCAGTACTAGGGCTGGGTGTGTTTTTAGTTGTAGCTTTTTGTGGCATGTCTACTGGTTTTTGATCAGGTATCAGGACAGGGAGCAGGGTCTGGCCTGGTGCTGGGCTGGGTGTGGTGATGGACATGGACAGGGCTCCATCAGCTGGGGCATGATTTGCAACTGGGGTCTCCCATGCTCACTGTGCTCATGGGTCTTCCAGCCCTTGGCCAGTCTGGGGCAGGGGCTCGTTCGGATTTCACGAAGTGGCCATATTCAGAGTTCTGTAGGAATCCGTTGGGCCATGTTACCTCCCTCTTTGGGACCTGGTCCCCACCACTTAGGCCCCGTACCTGCTAACACAACCATGCCTCCTTCTCCAGAATGGTCTAAACCACTCTCTCCCGTTTAAAAACTAAATGGCAGCGGTGGGCCAAACAGGCCTGCGCTGGCGATCTGCCACTGTCCACGTAATTACTGCCGGAACGTATGTGTACGTGTGTGTGTGTGTTGTTTTTTTTAATAAGGAGTAAGATGGTAAT
Organism: Ceryle rudis; assembly: GCA_033439905.1. NCBI lineage: Eukaryota > Metazoa > Chordata > Aves > Coraciiformes > Cerylidae > Ceryle > Ceryle rudis. The sequence continues at coordinate 938 of JAAGNO010020171.1, forward strand.
AAACTGGTTGATGATTGACTGGGCCTGAACTATGTACTCTGATATTTTGATTGAGAGGATAATTTTGTCGTCGTTTATTTCACTTATTTATTTATTTCTATCACTGATACCAGGAACCGAGTGGCTCAGGAGCCGCTTTCACCAGTGAGCACACTGGGCCGGCTCTGGTTGGGTCCAGCCATGGGCGTGTGGCTGCCTCCCTTCTAGATCAAGGAGCTTGGAGTCTGTGTGGGCAGCCCAGGAGTTAAGGATGTGGTGAAACTGCAGGAGGGCGAATGCTTTAATGAGTAATAAACAGTGATTTACCCCTGATCTCCATCTCTGGGAGCTGTGGCAGTGCAGAGGTGGGATCTGCTGCCTGGGTGTTCCCGGCCATGCCCCTGCCCTTGCCCCTCCCGGGACGGCAGTGCCCTCTGCCGGCAGGAGCCCTGCCCGGTGGCCAATGGCCCGCCATGCCTGGCCACCACCATCACCCCTGCCTGGCCCACCCAGCCTCACAACCCCAAAAAGGAACTACAAACCCAACACCTTCCCTCCCAAAGGGACTATCCTTCTCAGCAGTGTGGTGGGCTCTCGGTCTTCCTGCCACTGCGCTCAGGTGACACATGGGGTTCGGTGCTGTGGTGTGGGAACCCGGGGCCGCAGTAAGCCATGGAAATGAGGATCTGGGAGATCTGTTTAAGTCAGCATTATGGTCTGTGTGTGGGTGAACCCGTCTTGTCATGATCTTGGGGCAGAGACCTGCCCCATAATCACCACCTCTAACCCTTATCTACTTGGGCCAGTTTATCTCCCTCAGTCGCTGCCTCTTGAATTCTCTCCAAGCCCTCTGGCTGTGGCTCCCCTGGGGCAGTGCCCGAGGGCTGCTCACACCAGCCGCCAGCTGGCAGAGGCAGGTCTGGGGGGTGTCTTTCCCAGAGGGACTTGGTATGTGGGGTCTGACAGTCTGCTCTTGCCGAGGGCTTTCGAAGCTCAGTCAATCCTTTCATGGACCTTCTAGGGCTAGAAGCATTCAGAGTGGTTAAGGGCTGGAAAGAATTCATGGACTGAGTCCATCCAGCCAGGATCGTGGCAAGATGTTCCCTACATGTGACTTTCTGCAAGTCTGGTTGTAAATATCTTGAGTGACTGGGCACCTGTCACTTCCTTTGGGAAACTGTTCCCCAGCCTAATTACCCTGGTATGAGATTACAGGAACTGACCTCAGAATGGGGACCAAGAAACCCATGGTAAAGGGGTGGAGAAACACCCAATTTTCCACTTAAAGGGTCATGTTGTGTTTTTATTTTGTCATATCACTGTTGTTGTTTGAAACACCCAGTGGATAGAAACACCTCCTCTGGGCTGCTGCCAACTCCTTTTTTTTTTTTTTTTTTTTTTTAATTGACAGTACAGATTTTCAGAGAGACATTGGCTCAGTCAAGGCTGGTATCATTCCTGTGCTGAGCTCAGGGTCTGCAGAAGGTTCACAGGCAGTTTGTTTGGGTGTTCAGGTTACTTTCCAGTAGTCCTAGGAGGTGCTTGTTGGGTGGAAATTGAGTGCTGAAGTCTCCCTAGTCTCCCAGCTCTTCTTTGGGAGAAGGGTTTAGCCAGGCAGGGATTAATCTTCTCATCATGGTGTTAAGCAGGGCCCAGCTATTATTTGAAGACTGTGCTTCAAAGCTGGGTGAAGTCCATAGGAGTGTTTCTACTGGTTTGGTGCTGTAGAGCAAGAACTTGCAGAAAGACCAGAAAATAGATCCCTGAGATAATAAAACTCCTGATTCCCCATCTGCTGGGTCCTGTTCCTTCTAAACCAGGTCTGCTGCCAACAGAGTGGGGTCTGCTAATGGGTGCAGGTCCCGCATCCTTCTGCTGTGAAGCACTGAGATGGGGAGAGGCTGTGAATGATACAGATACATTGGTTGGAAGGGGTCATAGACTTAATACGTAGCTTCCATAGCATCAGTTTCTCTTTCTGTTTTCCTGGACTGTTTGTGCTTCTACTCTGAGTCCTCCTTGCCGCTCTCAGAAAGGATTGTCTGAGCTTGGAATTCATTCCAGGGCTTTTGCCTGCGCATCCTTGGCTGTCCCACTGCTCATGGTGCCAGAGCCCTTGGCTGCCCTCAGGATGAGTGCCTCAGTTGGCCACTTTGACTGTCCCCCTGACATCAAATCATACCCCTAGGCTGCTGTGTACCCTACAATTTTGGTTTCATTCTGAAAAGTTGGTTGAAAGTATGTAGAAAGTAATGAAAAGTCCCATAGGAGGTGAAGACAACCATTACCTGGGCTGCATCTCCCACCTCCACCTGGGCTCCTTCCCTCCCTTCCTCCCTGGGTCTGAAGACGTGGCTGTTCCCAGGGTTTGGAGAGCTCAGGTGCCACCCAGGGCTCAGCTCCCAGAAGTGCTGACATCGCAGAGGCCATGCTGGCCGATCCAGCTGGGGTTTGGGAGAACCAATGTCCTCGTCCTCAGCTGCACTTTGCAAAGCAAAGAGGGGGCAGAGAAGCCTCGGCTGGAAGCAGGGGAGGGGCAGAACCTACAGCCAAAAGTCCCACGCAGCACCATCTCCTCCCCTCCGGTTCAATGCGGACTGGATCAATTTGGACGTCTTCAGCAATAAAAAATGCCGATGTCGTCCTAATTCACCAGGCCCCGAGATGACAGCAAATTTACATTTTTTAATTAAACTAGCAGCCAGTTTTTATGAGAGGGGGCTGGGTTATGCAAATCAAATGGTTGTGTACGAAAGATTAGGAGAGTTTGGGAATAAATTCCACAAATGCTAATAAAAAAAAAAAGAGAGAAAATGAGAGGGGGGAGAGAGAGGGACATTGTTCCATTAGCCCCTTTTAGACTGATTTCCCCAGGGAGAAGGCAGTGGGGGGTGAGAGATGGAGGCCGCTTTCAGAGACAGGTAAAATCCATTTTGAGGATTGAGAGCCCCTTGGACCAGGACCTTGTTGCTCCCTGTTTCCTCTGCCAGGGCTCGCAGGGGAGATGGAAGCAGACAGCAGTGGCTAAATAAAAACTTGCTGGTTTCTAATCCCCTTTCCTGCTTGACCAGTGAGTTTACAGGCTGAAACACCCACTGGGGCTGGGGAGCTGCCCCAGATGACTGCAGCCTGGTTGAGGATGTAAAGGGGTGCACGGTGCTCAGCTGCTGGAGGGACACAGGTGGATCAAGGGCCAGGCCAGGTCATGATGGTGTCCCAGGAGGGTGGACCTGGCAGGGTGACAGAACAGTCCCTGGGTGGGCAAAGCCCAGATTCTGCCCGCAAGTGAGTACCAGAGGGGCTACTCAGAGCACCTGCAGATGGGAACCGTCTATGGACTGGCAGATGGGATGTAGAGCAGGGCCAGTGGCTGGGATCAGTTCCCTGGGGCTTCCCCTTTGCTTTTGTGCAGCTTTTACTGAGGGGCTCCCAGTCCCTGGCAGGACCCTGCTGGTCAGGCCAACAGAAATCCTGATGGCAGGTGCAGGGCTGAGCTGGCGTTCCACGTATGCACAGCCTTCGTCTGTGGGATGATGATGCTCTTCCCCCCCCGAAACAAACCCCACAGTTGTTGCCTATCCATAGAGCTCTCAGCGGCTGAGTCCAGCTTTGTCTTCCCAGTGCGTTAACTGGGCCTCTACCCTTCTTTCTCAAGAGGCTTTCCATCTTTCTCCATGTGGTGATTCCAGAAAATAATACAGTTTGTCAAGCCTTTTTGAGAACCAGTAGTTACAGTGAAGCTAAAACATGCACTTCACTTGTGTAAAATATGTTCTTGTTTAAATGTCCCAAAGAATTTTGAGTTCCCACTGCGTTTGGCAGTTAGGTGTGGTGGCCAGGTACCGACGCAATTGTTCGCTCTGCCACACAGAAACAACCAGAAAATTTCTGGAGGCTGGGAAACTGCTTAAAGCTTCCAGTCCTAAGGCAGTTTCGTGCTCAGAATAAAAGCTGAACAACCCGTGTAGGTTGGCAAGAGAGAGAGCAAGGGGTGGAGAGAAGGAGATACAAGGAAAAAAAGGATGAGAAGACTGGAGTCACTGGGTGCGCTTTATGGCAATCCCCTGAGGATTTGGTGTCTCACTAGAGAATTTTGCCACCCGTTCCTGGTTTTGGGGTGTGAAATGATGATTCACCTACATGCACATGTTTTGCTTTGGAGAGGTGACATTTTAGCAGAGCCTCTTGTGAAATCAGTAAAAACACCAAGCTCTGCTGGAGCATTTCTGGAGGTGTTCCCCACACCCAACACCTACGTCCCCGTCACCCTGTCCTGCACATGCACATCTGCCCCAGACACTCTCCCACCTCCATGCTCCCGGACACTCACATGCCCTGTGTTGGTGTTGTGCTGAACTTTGTGTTCTCTGAGCTGCTCTCTCAAGATATCACCTCCCTTTGCACTCCGGTTCTTGGCACTTGCATCATCGTGGCCATGAGTGGATCTTTCTTAGCAGCGAGAGAAGATCGGTGTGGGCTGTGCCTCGTGTGTTGGGTGTCCCTGTGCTCCCACTATTGCTGTGGTGTGTCCCCCACCATTCCCGCTGCCAGGGGGGCGGTGGCTTTGGTGGTGGGCTGGGTCCACAGCCGCAGGCAGGGAGTTGTACAGGGGATTTTTGTAAGGCAAGTTTCTGAGCTGAACTAGGTCCAAGTTCAGCCTAAATCTAACAAAGAGAGCTCCGGAACAGGTCTGTGAAACACAGCAGAGTCTGAGGATTTGGTGTGGGATGAAGAACTCGTAATCTATAAAGTGGGCATAATCATACTCCCCTGTGCAGCCCAGAGCCAGGGCTGGGCGCTTCAGTGATGGAGATAAGTGAATGAGGGCTGGCTGCTGTCCATGGATGGGTGCGGGGGTCGGGCAGGAGCGCTCCTCCCTCCAGCCGGGGTGTGGTGCCTGGGGTGTGGGAGAGCTGAGCCTGCTCCTGCTTCCCGGGAGCTCCTGTACCCGCCTGACCCGTGGCACCCTCGATGTCCCAGCAGCTGCAGTGCCCTGTGGGTCCCGGGTGATTTGTTGTGGACCCTCAAGGTGGGCTCTCCAGGAGCTGAGCAGGGGTGCAGAGCTCCAGTTGGGCTTTTCTGTTGTAGTGGTGCTGAGACCAGGCCGGGGTAGAGCAGAGGAAGAACCAGGAACTTTTACCTTCCATACATGGGAAACTGTCAAAAGCCAGGTAGCAACACCAGCTTTTGTCTGGTATTTCCAGAAAAACCCGGCAGGACCTGGCATCTCAGGGCATAATTTATTATGGAAAAATAAAATAATAAAGTCCCAATCCCTTTGAGGCCTGAGTCATAGAAGCATCTTCTCATTAAAGCAGCTCCACCTCTCCGCATGGTGTTTGCCAGCACCATGCCTGTATGAATCCACTCCCTGAGCCGGCTCGCCCAGGGCAGCCTCCTCCTCCTCACTGCCTGCGCTTCCCCAGCACCCCTCTCCTCCAGCACCCCTTCCCCTATCTGGAGGAGCATGAGCAGTTCCACATGTCAAGCCAAGTTCTCCACAGGCTTGCCTTCTTCAGGCTGCGGGGATGTTTTGTTGGCATGTTTTGTAGACAAATATCTTCATCTTTTCACCCACCTTCCACCCCGTGTGGTATCAAGTTCCCTGGGCACAGCCCTGGCTCCCACATCCCCCTCTCCTCGCCACGTGGTGTGGAGGTGTGTGTGGTATCTCTCTCCGTGGCTTGAAGCTCTCTTCCAAGTGGCCCTCTGCAAGCAGGGAAAGGAGAGGAAGCTGATCCTGGAGTAATTACCATCTGCATGTCCTGAAGGCAGGCAGCAGATGTTAGCAGAGGAGGACCGGATTGGAAGAGGGTGAGGGAACAGAGGCTGGGGAGAGAGGGTCTGATTTTTCTTCTCGATTGCATATGAATATTTTTAACAGAAGCTCAGTAAGACAAGAATCACAGTTTTGTGAAGTTGATCCACGCGCTCGGAAACTTTCAGTGAAAGCTCCTTCGCTCGCTCTTGCTGTGTTTTCAGTCATTCACTCTTGCTTTTCTCAGCCCTCTCTGTGCTGCACTATTTAGCTTCTCTTGCTAAACAGCTTTCCTTTATGTCCTCCTTCTTTTCCTTATTCCCACAGACCCGTCACTCTTTGTCACCCTCCTGGACCTCCCCATTCTGCCTTTGATTCTCTCTTGGTTTTCCTTTCCTCCCCCCCCCCACCTCCCTTCCATTATATTACTCTATTTTTCAATTCGCCATTTGTCTGTGGGCTGATATTCAGATGAACAAACTTCTTCCAGTTAAAGGAGGTCATGAATATTAGGATTTTTCTATCAAACAATGAAATATGGCTCAAATTACTCTAAAGAATAGGGCCCTTTTCATAAACCACCTGCTGGTTTTTTTGAAAGAAAGCACAACCACTTGCCTGTGTGCTCCAAGCAGTTGTCTCTCATCTCCACCTCGCCAAGCTTTGCCGTTCCAATTTCTTCTAAATTTGTTGCTCTCGGTGGAGTAAGTCTGCTCTCCCAGACTGCCAGCACCCAACGATTCTGGGTTTGGACAGGTTGGGGCAGGATGGTGATTCTGGCAGGATTCTCACTACTTTGAATGATGGATTGTGATTGTGCTTTTTTGATTGTGCTGTGCTTATTTTGGGGGTTCATTTTTGTTTTCAACAACATTTTGGTTTGAAACTCATTGCTCATTCCTCTCAGCTTGACTGAGAGGGGGATCTGAGATTCGGGTGTTAGCAGCCAGCGGGGTGCAGAGGAATGTGGATGCCCCTGCCTCCTCCTTGTCTTGCTGCTGTGGAGCAACCCTCTCCCCAGGGCTGCAGCACCCCAAGAAAGAAGTTAGAATAGATGTGTGCTCGAGGTGGGTCCCTAAGCCAGGCAGGTCCCTGCTGTGGGGACTGGGGTCCACGCTGCTGTCCCCTTCCTCTCTGCCACATGGCTTTGGAGAAGGAGCTGTGAGCGCAACAGCTGCAGATGCCCTTTCTCCTGAGACTTCAGAAAGCCAGGTACGTGCTCCAGGACACCCTCCCTTGCCTGTTGGCTGTGCCTGGCCAGATGGTGCCCTGCCTTTTCCAGCACCGGTGCAGCTTGGCTGTTGGACCATTAGAGGGGCTGAGGAGAGCGGTGGAGCTGTTCCCCATGGGCCTGGAGAAGCTGCCATGAGGCAGGCATGGGCAATGCCAGAGACAGGGACAACAGAGGACACCAGCTTGTCTCAGACTTTTGTTTTGTTTTCAGTCCAGCCTATTTATATTCACCATAGTTGCTATTTTTTCCCCAGTTACGTGGATGAGTCTTGTCCTCACTATCTTCCATCTTCCCTGAGCAAACCTTCCTGTTTTCTGCATGTCTGTCCTGGGAGGCTGCACAGCATCGTCCCTCTTGGACAGGAGGCACCTCTCGGTGGTGAGCTCCTTCCATCAGCCTGGCCCAGCCCTCCCGCCCTCTCCCACCCAGCCCCACATCTCCCTGGACAGAAACTGCACACACAGGCTGGGCTGTGCGAGCACCGAGTTTGTTTTGCCAGGGTGACCTGTTTAATCATCTCATTTTCTGGTGGCCGTTTATTCCTCGTTTCCACGGTTACAGCCCCATTAAGAGGAGAAGCAATAAGGCAGCGAGTCAAACAGGTAATAAAAACATTAAAGCCATGTGCGCATTGGGAGGGAGGGAGGGCGAGCAGCACTCAGTGAGACGAGACGGGCCGTGCCAGGGAGACAGAAGGGTCGCAGGGAGCCCGTGCGCAGCGTGGCAACACCCGGTTCTGTTCCCAACCGCCACAGGGGCCTGGCTGCCAACGCAGCAGCCCCTACCCCACTCCCTCGGCGCGTGCTGCCCCTCGGGACAGCATCGCTGCCGCCAGCCTGCTGCTCTTGCCGTCGCTGTGCTGCTGATGCAGAGGTACCAGTGGCCAAAAGCACTTGAAATCAGAGTATTCTTGCAACTGTATTTTATTTCCGTGCTGTGATTGCCTGGTAAAACTCATAACTTGCTGTTTCTGTTCAGTTATGGAATACTGGTAGGCCCAAACTTTTGTGGTGGCAGTAGCTCTGCCGTGGTACTTGTCAAGGGCCCTGCTGTCACTGATGGCAGTGGCACCGGTACCCTGAGGAGCTCTGTGTCCACACCATTCCTACAGCAGCGCTAACTGCTCAGAACGCTGCACTGCTCCGTTTATAGCCAGCTACCCAAACCAGAGCTAGCTGGAGTGTCACCACAGCATCCTCAGGGTTTCCTAGGCAGAATAAGTATCTCTGTATGGGAGGGAATCTTTCTGGAATCTCCAGGAGAAGGTCAGGCTCCATGGAAACAGGACAGCGAGGTCTGCTCTGTGGCAGGACGTGGGCTGGCAACTAGCGACTGTGGAGTGGGGAGCGGGCAGGAGCAGTTCAGCTGGGAGCAGTGGGGGTCCCTTGGGGCCGTAGCTGGAAATTGATGGCGAGCTGTGGAGGGCAGGCAGCGTCTCTGTGAATCTTCTCTCTCCCGCTGGGAGGAATCCCCAGATTTCTTGGTTTTCCATTGTGGGCTCATAAAAGGAAAGTAGCCACATTAAGCAACCTAAAGCAACTTCTGTAGAGCAGGGGGGAAGGCAAAGAGCCCTGCTGTCTCAAGAAGAAGAAGGGGGTTGCTTTCAGTACCATTTGTAGTGCTCCTCAGGGGTCCTGCTAGGTGGAAGCCTTCTCTATATGCTTCTTGTCCCAAACCTGACTTTGTCAACAAGGAGACTGTGGGCTGTCACCCTGGGAAGATTGCAGGCTGGGTGTACTCTGGGGAATAAACCCATGACCTGACTACAAAAGCCAGTAGAGTTACTTTTCCATATCGTTTCCCAGTAGCCATGGAGCCCAAGCAGCAGTGGATCTCAGATGAAGAGGTGTTAGTGAGTGAATTGACATTTTTAATACCCGTCTTTCCTGTGAGGGCCAGTAGCTGTCTCTGATGGCCAAATGGAGATTGAAATGGTGTCACTAAGAAATAATTCTAAAACTTCCTTGGACACTGCAAGCCTGAGGCTTGGATTTTCAAAGCCACGCTGTATTGGCCAAATTTTGTTTCTTTGGAGTTGGAGGTTTATCAAAATTGCCACATCTCTGAGCAGTGAGGAAGGCTGGGCTCTTGCTCTCTGGAGACCTGCCCTGGCCTGGAGAATATAGACTGTGAAGCTGCTCTTCCTTGCAGACAGTCTGTGGGATTGGTCTGTGAGCTGACTGGGTAATTAAGTAGGAAAACGATTCTCCAGGACCTCTTACCATACTGATGGGAAGGGCCCCATGCGTTCCCGGGAGTGGGGAGCGGGGTTTGATCTTCCTTTGTGCGATCTCCGACTACACCGCGTTGTGCTGTGTATTACCCGGGGTAGGTACAAACCCTGATGCTTTGTGCAAGCTGCTTATAAGTAATGGGCTTAGGAAAAACAAGCAAACCACATAGCTGAAAACTCCCCAGCTCCAGATGGGTTTGAGCTGCCGGGTCACTGTTGGGAAGGAGCAGGTGCCTGGAGGGGCAGGAAGGGTTCTGGCCTTTGAATGAGGGTGAGTTTCACTGTGGATGAAGAGGTTAAATATCACAGTCTTCCTTGTATAGGTGGCACAGCCCTAACAGCAAAACAGAAATACTCAGAAAAGCAAACAAGAAAGGAGAGCAGGAAAATAATCAGGGAAATGGAATAAACTAACTCCAAGGCTGTTTTACCTGCTAGCTGTCTCTGTTGAAATATTCTACCTCATTACAGCCTCAGTTTGCCCTGTTGGGATTTTTTTTTTTTTTTTATTCATTTCTGACATTGTTTTGGGTTTTATAGTTTCTTCTCTCTGGACTTTATCAGAAAACATATTTGTGGTGAGCGCCTGTGAAAGGACCTGGCTTGCTGAGTAAATATTCAACGTGAAAATGAGCCGCATGACCTTGAGGGGGGGAGAGGGAGGAAAGCTGAGAGAAATTCATAAAAAGCTGAAAAAGAGAAGAACAAGGAGAAGGGAGGAGAGAGGAAAAAGAAAGATAAAAGGCTTGGCCGGACTGGCAGAAGTCACACAGAAGAGAAATGTTGGTCTTTCTTGTTAAAGCGGTGATTGGATGTGTAGTATGGGACATCTTAGAGAGGCCCGATTCTCGGCCGTGCTAAGCACTGACACTTTGAAAAATAGGCCCATTTAAGGTGACTCAAGTTGGGCAACAAAAGTCAGTAGTCACTTTAGATCATCTTGGCCCGTGTTCAGAAGGGTGAATTTTATCCTTGGCAAAAGGCCAGCGGGAGGCCTTTCTGTGTACTGTTCCCGTTCCCAGAATAGGACTCGGGGTGGCTGCTGGACCTCGTGCCGGTCCTTCGGGGCAGGGGCAGAAACCACTGTCCCCAGGCTCTGGGCTGAGGCTCTGCCTGCCCAACTCGTGCAGGGGGAAGCGATCGCCGGCCGTGTCATCGACACATCACGTGTCACAGCCTGGTTGTTCTGGGGTTCAAAAACTGGCCTGAATTCATCGGGGGAGTTTTGTGGGGGCTGTGGGTGTCTGGGTAAGGTGCTGGACGGAGCGAAAGCCCCCGTCCTCAGTGCAGGGGTGGTAAGGAGCAGCAGTGCAGGTTTCCTGACACCCACGGGTTTGTGAGATCGAGATGTAGATTTTTGCCTTTGGAAACTAGCGAGGAGCTCAGTCAGAACAGACCATGAAAACTGTTGCAAGGAAAATGCATAAAAACATTTGGGTAGAAACACATTGCCACTGCTGCCGGAGACCAAGATGTGAAGTCCAAACACACTCTGGACTTTGGGGTTTCCAGAACTGCCTGGCTTGGGCTGGAAGGTTCTTACTTCAGTCCCACATCTAGTCCTGGATGATCTCAGCTGGATTTTAAAATTGTATTGTAGGGATTGGAGCGACATGAGCACCGAGATTCTGCAAGTTTGTATTTTTTTCTCTATGGGATGTTCCTTTAGTGTGTCCTTAGTATCTTGGTGACACCAGCACTGGGAAGCCCCTTGGTCCTGCAGCTGCAGCCTCAGCTCTCTGCTGCTCATCTCCCTGAGTCGCAGGAGGAGCTGAGCACACAGAGAGCTGGTGCCCAGTGATCACGGGTGGCTGGAGCAGAAACCCTTGCTCTGGTCTCCAGTCAGCTGATGGCTTCTGCTAGTTTTTTTTGTTTGTTTGTTCAAACGCATGAAAAAATCACTTTGGATGCATTTAAAATCCCCTTACAGCTCATCGTATTGTCATTTCTTCGGCTCCCTAAATTCTCTTCATTTTCGAGAGGGGAAGTCTAACTTCACTGGCATCAGCACTTCAAAAACGCTGTACACTGACATAAGCATTTCAGAGCGTGGGGCAAGGACTGTGCCGAAGCTGAGCCCTCGTTTGTGTTGAAACAGTGCTGATTGCCATTCCTAGTTTAAAACAAAATAGCTGCACTAATGATCTTCGCGTACACATCTTTACATTTGTCTTCGTTTAGGTGGGGGGATGATTTCTTTCATTCCATGAGCCTGAAAATTGTAGAACTAGGTTTCTGTAGCTGGTATGGGAGAGCCGTGCTGTACGGAGGAGAGCTTTTTTGATTTCTTTCCAGCTGGAGTGTGTGAAATAGTAGGGAAGAGTCTTGTCTAGTGATGACCTCAAAATAATTTCTATAGCAGTGCAACATGATGTCAGACAGACAGTATGCAGCTGGGTGGGAAGTGCAGGCAGTGGGGGCAAGAGTGCCTGACACAGGGGAAAACCAGCATAAATAAAAAACATTAGTCCAAGGCTTTGGGAGGAACTAGAGCAAAGTCACCAGTGCAGGTGCCAGGGCAAGGAACTGTAACTGTGCGTTTAATAGCTTTGGATGTTTGCTTTTATGTGACAGTTGCTGTTCAAGCAAACAGCTTGGAGAATTCCAGACTTGCCTGGATTTCAGGGATTTTATTTATATGTGTTTGGCGCAGGACACGATCAGGATGGGAGTGCGGGGCCTCTCGCAGGTACCCTGCTCCTCCCTGCCCTCGTGCTCGCTACCCCAGCCACCTCGATTTACCCACGCGTGGGTAAATGTTGGCTGAGCTGAGCCTTCCCCTCTCCCTCCTGTCTCCTTTCCCTGCCCTGCAGCCATTCTTCCCCCAGACCCACCTCCCTCACCTGCTCCCCACCACTTCTAGTGCTGTCCTGTCCTCCCAGGAGCATCCTCCCTCACAGTCCCATGCCCACACATCTTCTGCCTCCCTCCCAGTGCTGCCCATAACTAACCTGCTCGGCCAGGGACCTCGTAGCCTGCCGGAGCCCTGCCCTGGGCTGGGAGCCCCGTCTGGAAAGCAAACGGCTGTGCCCCGTATGCCTGCCCTGCCTGGCCTCCCCTCGCCAGCTCTGGGTTCAACCGAAACCATCCGAAGGGAACCGAAAGGCAGAGGAATGTGTGTGTGGTTTTATTCTCCAAAAGGCAAGCCTGCGAGGGGTGAGGGGCAGGCTCCTTGCAGCGAAGGTGTTAACAAATAGCAGGTGATTAAACATGACAAGCAGTGACATTTCTGTGTGGGGTTCTCAGTACCAGCAATGCCAAGAATGAAGCTATAAACCCTGACATTTTGTGTTATGCACTGAGGTTTTTAATAGACATCTTTCTCTCCCTCCCCCCTGTTTATTTCTTTTATTCCTTTTTCCCCTTCTCCCTTTCCCTCTCCTCTCTTCCTGCCCCTCACCCTGGCTCTGCCCTGTCCCAAGTGCCCCCCCTTTCCCTTACCTTCCCCCCTACCCTTATCTTTCCTCCCTTGTTTTACCAGGCTCATTTGCTCAATGGCCTTCACTTTTTCTTTTGTTCCTCTCTTCCTCCCTATTTTCTTGTTACACTTTTCCAAGCTTCTTTTTTTTCTTTTGGTTTTTTTTTTTTTTTTTTTTTTCATAGTGTCATTCCCCCTTCCTTGCTCCTCTCTTCCTCCTCTTAACTCCGGTCCCTGCCATATGCACACACGCTCGCAGTCTTTCTCACCCGTACGCGCTCCCACACTTCACTGCACACACCCCGGCGCTTGCCGCACACTTTCCCCTCTCCCCCCCACGCTCTCGCTCGCTCCTGCGCCGTCTCTCACATGCGCTCACACTTGCTCTTTTTCTTCCTGTGCTTCCCCTCTCTTGGTCTTCTTTGTCTTTGTTACTCCCTTCTGCTGTCATCTTCCCTCTGTCTGTTCTTTTCCACTCTCTCCCCGTCTCCCTCCCTTTCCTTTCTCTTTTTGGGGCCTGATGTAATACGCTAACCATGGGCGGCCAGGCCAGTTGCTTGTCAGGGAGCAGGTGTCCCACCCCTGAGTGATGTTTTTGTTAATAACATTTTTGCCCTGACTCAGAAGCCGGCGTTTTGGAGATGGGTCGTTGGGTTTTTTTTAAGGACAGGAGCTGAGGAGGCTGTGCTTTTGGGAACAGTTGCTGGGTTTGTACTAAAAGGACTGCAACAGTTGTTCTGCTGAGCAAGAAGCGTTGGAACAACTGCAGATTCCCCTTCTCTCTCTCTCTCTCCATATCTATCCAGAGGACATTTGGAGGTGACACCCAACGCACCGTCCCCCTTGCAGCCAGCTCTCATTGGAGCCGACGGGCTGCTGCTGGCTCTTGGCTTTAGGACCCGGAGCTGGCCCTCCCCGGCAGCCCTCTCTGTTAGAAAAAAACCTTTTCTCATCTGTCTCTGTTGCCTTCTCCTCATGGGGTTACATGTGCAAAATCAGCAAAATGCTGGGATGACCAGAGCATTCAAACACAGAGCTCTCCTCCCGACCAGCAGGTCCCTTGGTCTCCAGGGCTTGGTAGTAATGGCCCGGCTGTGTGATTTGAGCATAAAAAAGTGGTCTCCAGGCACAGAAAGACACAAGGGTTTGGTGGCGGTCATCTGCTCCCCAGTGCATGACCTGCCTGGCTTGCTGTGTCTTATCAGGCTGACGATCTCCTTCATGGAGAGGCCAGGGGGCAACGTGTGATGCTTTCCACTCGGCAGGATGGAAATTGCATGGGCTGGCCCATCGGAGACTGTCTTCTCTGCTGAATCAGCCTGGCTATCAGCTCCAGCGGCTGAACCTTCCCCATCCAGCTGGCCCCAGTGGCAGTCACACTTCAAAAGCCATCGCCAAGTGCCATTTGGGCACTTGAGGCATCTCCAGAGGCTCTCGAGCCACACAATGATTCCTTCTCGTCCAGCTGCGGGGGTCCCTGTGTCTCCCTAGGTCCTCAGAGAGGATCTGTAGGTTGCTCCTGGAAAGTTACCACGCACATGCTGTCTGTGCTGTCATTGGTGGCTTCCTGGCCCATCTCTGGAGCTGGCACATCTGTGCTGAGAGCATCCAGGGCAGGCAAGAGGCTCCTGTGGGTGGACAGCGAGGACAGAGGCTGGGGCAGCTCCCACATGGAGGAGGTCACTGGGGCCCCAGTCTAAAGGGCTTGGCAGGTATTTGAAATGAGTCCAAACTAAACTGCAACTCCAGTCCCAGTATTTTCTCTTCCTTGACTCGGCAGTTGCTCTAAAGATCAAAATACTTCCCCCTAAAGACCACTCCTTCCCATAAAAGTGCCTCTCCCTCCCTGTCCACGCAGGTCTTATTGATCCAACACCACAGACGGTGACTGCAGCTTGAGTTGCCAAGTAGGGCAGATCGATAGAGCCTTGGTATGGGATTTTTGGCAGCTGGGACATCCATTTGTCCCTCCTCCCCTCCCACCATCCCTCCAGGAAACTGCCAGCGTCACAGTGAAAGCAGGTGGAACAAAGCCCTGTCCTTAGGCTTCCCTCTCACCTTGTCCTTCCCTGCCCTCTGTGCTGCAGCCACTAGGACCAGAGGCCTCTGTGGGAGCGTGCACGGGGCTGGAGCGGTCCCCTCCCCTGCGCTGGCTCCACTGGCCCCTCTCTGCTGCTGACCTTTTGCAATGGCCAAGTTCACCTTTCCGCATACTGGGGCAATCCCATGGGTCATTCCAGAGTCCCCAAGAGCAGGATTTGGCTTTTATTGCTTGCAGTCTTTTTATATAACAAGAGCTTCTTCGCAGAGGGAGGGAGTGCCACGGTTGGGGTTGGGGGCCACAACTCTGGCTGTCCTTCACCAGCACTCAGCCCCTTGGCCGTGGGCCTGGGATGAGGCTTCTGCCCCACTCACAAGGTTTCCCTGGGTCCAAATGATGTGGGCTGGTATCCAGCAGGAACTGAGGGAACTGGAGGCAGTGGGGAGAGAGGGGTGCTGTGCAGGCAGCTTCCCCTGCTCCATGTGGCAGGAGAGGCTTGGTAGCTCTGCCGTAAGATGTCCTTAACCCTTGACCACCCTCCTGGCTGCAGAACCTCCGACAGGTGCCGAGCGCCGCGCACAGCGAAGTTAATGAAATGAGTATTTCGGGGAAGGGGGGAGGGAGGTTTTGTACTGCACCCTGGGGCCCTGGGTTTATTAATGGTGACCTGCCATTAAAGACTAAAGTGCTAACCTGGTCATATTTAGCAGCTTTCAATGGTATCCCAGTGGCCTCCGCCTGCAATATCAACTCCTGCCTTCCCCCCACAGCCCCAGCCCGGCAGGAGCTGACTCCAGAGTTTCTTTGCTACGATGAGTCTGGTGGGCAGCACTAAGAAGTCTCTGTGCTGCTGCTGCCAGACAGATTTCCACCCCCTCCTGCTGCTCTGAGCAGCTTCCCTCTCTCACTGCCAGGTCTTGCCAGGGAGTGCTTGGAAAAGAGGACCAGACCCTGGCATCTTCATGATCTGCTTTACTCAGACAGAGCCTGAGGGTCACTAGGAGAGGGAGACGTGCCAGGGTGAAGCTCGCAGTATTTGGCCATGAGGGAGAGGCACACTCAGGCTCTGCGAGTGCTTCCACAGAGCTCTGTGAGAAAGCGCTGGCAAATTATCCCTCCGAGGTGGCAGGCTGGGAAACGAGGCAGCAGCTCTGCCAGACCTGATTAAAACAGAACTGGAGGCTAACAGCTTTGGGTCAGAGCAGGAGGGCTGCCCTCACTGCCGCTGTCCCTCTTGCTCTGGTCCAAGAGGGACTTGGAAAATCCAAGCATGGGGGGATGTCCCCTTGGGGACAACAGCAGTTGGATATTGCAGTGACAGGCACTTTAGAAAGATGCTGGGGGCTGCTGCTGGTCCAGGCAGGGATCAGTGTTAGCGGAAGAAAAAAAAGCCCCAGAGTCTCCTTGAAGCTAATTCTGCTCTTGATGCCTCCCCAGAAGCAAGATCCCGCTGTGCTCTGTGTGCCAACTGAGATTATTGCCTTCCCTGATCACTTCTTCCTGGATTAAAAACTCAGCACAGAGTATTTTGCCATGTGTTATTCCAGGATACCCACTAGAAGCTCCACATGGTGCAGACCCTGGCAGAGGGATGGGGAAATCACGACACATCTCCAACTCAGGCTGCTCCTGCTGCTCGGGATGGGAGGTGGGGACGCGCCTGCCCCTGCACGCCTCTGTTTTGTGTGGGGTGAAGGCTGAAGAGTGAGGGATTTTCCTCTCTCAGTCAAACCCTGCAAGCCATAGATCCCTCGTCTTCACAACCCTGCTCTTCATGTGGGCACGTTTGTCAGTGTGGGCTTGAGGCCATTCCCCAGCAGAGCCAGCGAGGGCAGGGGCCTTGTTCCAGCGGAGAGCTCCAGCCCTCACCGCCTCCCAACAGGACGAGTGCCGGTTTGGCAGCCAGGCTGGGGGCAATCCTCGCTCTCTCGTTTGGCTCTGTGCCCCAGCTGATCCGGAGCCAGGTTTTGCTGTAATCTCTACATCCTGTTGCAGGTCCTTAATCAGCTGGAGCCAGCCTGGAAAAAAAACAAAACCCCAATCCCCAAACTGTTGTGGCTAAAGCTCCCCACTCCCGGGTGGTGGGGAGAAGTGTGCGGCAGCCGTCCTCGGCACCAGGTGGGAGGCTGGCGGGGCTGGGAGGGATCGGGGCTCCCGTGCTGGGGGTGGAAGCAGAGGAAAGGCCAAGCAGGTGCTTCTGCTGGGGTCTCAGCAGGACCCACTCACTGCTGTTCCCCCGCAGAGGGGATGGGTCTGGGTTTGAGGCACTGCTCCCTCCTGTTCTCCCACAGCCAGGGATGCCACCCCTTCAGCCCTCGCTGGGCAGGCTTGGAAACTCTCTGGGTTGTTGTTGAGTTGTTTTTTTTCCCATTTAATGCATAGAGTAACACTGATGGGTCTGAACAGCTCCAGCCAGGCGACGAGGGGAAAGAATAACAAGCTCCTGAATGTCAGGCGAAATTATGGGCCATTGCTATTTAGGGTGAGTCTGGTGGATTTAGGGCCTCTCTGTTCTATTGTCCCAGCTGCTCTGAGCATTGGAGCAGGCGAGACACAAGTCGGGAATTTTATTGCAGAGCATGTGCAGAGGAAGGCTGGTTCCGAGCGTTTCCGGAGTTGAACAGCAGCAGTGGGGGAAAGGGGACAGTTTCTGCTGGGAAGTTGGTGAGATGAGATACTGGGAGGAGGCTGGAAATCCTGGAGTAGTGGCCAACCAGCCACAAGGAGAGCCCCTTTGCTTCCTGCTCTTTGTCAGGATTCAGCTCCAGATGTTCATCGAACTCCCCAAGTCTGTGTAGCATTTGGTCTCCATCCATCAGACCTTGTCTGGCTCAGCAGGAGCTTCCCTTGGCCAATCCCACTGGTCTTTCTTCTGCATCTCAGGAGCACATGGCTGCTCAGCTCCTCGTCTTCTCGCCCGTCTCTTGGGAAGCATTCGGGGAGGCATTTTGTGTGAAAGACAGCGCATAAACATGTGTCGTGAATGGGGATTAGGGGTTTTGGTGCCTTCTCTTGGATTGCTTTTGGCTGGCACTGGTGATGGAACCAGTGCTGGCACCGTGCTTGTGTGGCCTGCCAGGTATTAGGGGGAAGGGCCCAGAGGAACAGCGTAAGAGAACACAGAAAGGATGGAGAAAGTGTTATACGGCATGATGGAAGTGGGCCGTCCATGGGAAAGTGAAGTTGCACGAGTCCTGAACAGGGTGTATCCTGAGCTTCCAAATTTTGGCAAATACATTCTGTCCCATGCCAGGGTGGGGAGGAGGCACAGGCAGTAAGAAAGCCGTTCTTGCCTGGCTGTCTTCGCAGCCGTGAGGCTCTGCAGGGTGAATTCTTTGCTTCTTTGGGCTCTTTTTATTTGACCGGATTAAAAAGCCTATTTGAGTTTCTTAAACCATTTAATCTAAAATCCCCAGGTAGATGCGCCATTGGATTCAGTTTTAAGCTTATAAACAAAATGCGTCTGTGTTTGTCTCTTCTTCGTTTTGTTCTAAAGAAGCAAGGGTTTGACCTGTCCTCCCCAGAGCGGGGGGTGGTTGGGCTTCTTGTGCTTATGAATCCCCTTGAGCTTTCCGAAGGGTGGGAAGGTGCAGAGACCAGGGTGCCGGCGTGACCTCCCTGCAGCTCCAGGTTAGGTGTGCGTGTGGACTGGGCAGGTGGCGGGAGGAGGGAGCAGGGGCCAAGTGACAGTCAGTTCCCAGGGCTCAGTACCTACAGGGAGTGCTGAACGTGTGTAAAATCCCATTAAGGCCATTGCTCTGCAAGTAGCGTGGGGAGATGAGAAAGGAGGATTGGAAAACTGGAAACTGGAGAAAATGGGAGGAGAGCAGTTGCAGTGTGATCCCCTGGAGCAGTCTGGGTAACTTGTTCCAGTTCCTGCGGTCCATTGAGAGGAGCTAGGTCTCCTGGGCTCCCCATGTGCCCAGCTCCTTACAGGGTTTCCTCCTGCGCTCGTCCTCTCCACCTGCTTGGGGTTCTTGTCTCCTTTCCAGCTCTGTATGGCTTTATTGCTGCCACTCCCTGCACTTCTGGGGAGGTTTTATGGACATGAGACCAGTTGGGACTGCTTTCAGATCAGCCCAAAATGGGTCAGTTCATGATTTGCATCTGCAGGAGAGAGGTGCTAATGATGCCTACAGGAGCTACAGGAATGTCACAGCTCCATGGTCCCCAGTGTCGTGTTTCTGACAGTGGCTAGTGCCAGGTGCTCCAAAGGAAGGTACCAAACCCCACTGCAGGCAGATGTAAAATGATCTGCCCCTGTGTCCCCTCGATGTCCTTTACACGTGTCCAGCAGAGACCAACTCAAGTTAGTGATTCCTGCATGCCAGGGTGGGGTGACTGTGGCAGTGCCCGGGCCAGCCCTGGCAGTAGAGGTGTCCCTTCCAGATCCCATCCCCAGTGATCCCTTCCAGATCCCATCCCCAGTGCTGGCAGCAGCAGCAGAAAGCCCAGGAGCCGTCTGCTGTCCCAGCTCCCTCGTGCAGCCACGGAAACGCTCGTTCCGGCGCAGCCGTAGGAAGGCCACGAGGGCAGCCTGTCCTTCTCGCCTCCTGCGGTCCTTGCTGTGAGCAGAGAGGTCTCCTGTGTCTGGGGCTCTTGAGGAGATGCTTTATGAAAGACGATGGTGGGAACAAGACTATGTCCTTCTCCCCCTCCTACTCCCAGGGAGCTAGAGACAGACAGAGGGACAGGCAGCTGCCCGATGGCGGCTTGAATAGGAGGGAGCCCTGTTGGCTTTGCCGAGGGAGCCTCTTTCTATATGGAAATGAAGAATTTAGGCTAATGGAGCTCAACCATCTCTAATTTTGCGATGGCAGGAGGATTTTGATTGAAAGTAATTAAGCAAGCTAGCTGTAAAATTAATTAAAGCAAAAGGGGGGGATTTTTTTATTGGATTGGATAGCGATATAGCGGCTGTCAAATGGGGGACGGATGGGGGTGACCTGAATTCTCTGCCCTCCCTCCTCCCACTCGGGACGTTTATGTCACTTTAATCTCCTTACAGCGGCTGGTGTGCATTTGTTTGAAATAATCAAGGAAATATGGTCAGAAATTGTCAGCTTTCAGATCTAATTTACCTGACAGCCCTGCGCGGACCAGTAAGCCTCTGTGTGCGTGTGTGAGAGCGTGTGTGTGTGTGGTGCATGCGACTGTGTGGTCATGGAGGACTCCTTGGCATCTTTCTCTCCCCTTTTTCTTCATTCTGTCTTCTCTCGATTCCTAGCAAAAATACTTCTGGTGCATCTGGGACCACCCAGCACCTCGCAGGGAAAAGGAATAAGTTTGAGAATTTTCCTGTGGTCCCTTCTCCACCCCCACCTTCCCATCACTGCCTCCTCCCAGCCTGCTGCCTCATCCTTGCACCATAACCAGCTTTAGGGTTTAGGCAATATAGGATTAGGGGAGGTGGCTGTAATTCTTTATTCCAGATGGCTGGCAACTGCTAAACCCACTGTCACAAGTACCGAGTTAGAAAAATACTTAAATTAGGCCCTTTGTTTCAGCCCATGTCCCTGCCAAGCAGCTCTCCCGGTGTCCTGCCGGCAGCTTGGCTTGCATGAAACAGGTCTTGACTGGGAGTCAAGCCTACAGTGATGCTGGGGAGAGGCTCCTCCAAACTCACACCTATCTGGATTCCCTTGCTCAGCTCCATCTGCTGCTTTTTGCCTTCAGCACTCGGAGAGAGATCCGGCAGTAAGAAGGAGCTAGGCGTGACTTGGTGCATGTGTGTGAAGGGACTGATCTGGGACGTCCGAAGTCTGCAGCTCTCATACATTGTACTTGGGGTTCACACCCTTGACAGAGATCAGGGTTCCCCTCTCTGGACCAAACCCTGCAAGTACTCGCTGACCTGAGCTCAGTGTCCTGGAAACTGGGGAGGGAGGGCAGCTGCTGTAGGCTCAGCGTTTCCACAGAGCTGCCCTGGTGCCTCACATCTGTCTTGCTAGGTTGGTTCTTAGGTTTATTATTTATTATTTATTATTGTTCATTAAGTGCTGACAGAGTTTGGGCTTTTGTTTATTTTGTTTGGGTCTCCATTTAGAGGCCTTCAAGGAGTCAGGCTCCAGTGCCAGGACCTCCGGCGCTTTTACAATTACAGCCCGTGATCCTGTTGTATTGTTTATGTAATGACTCTCACCCCCAGGGATTCCGCAGCCTTTCTTAGACCCCAGCACCCAGCACCTGGCAGGGAGAGTGCAGGGCAAGTACTGGCCCCTGGTGCCAAGGCGAATCTCTGAGGTTTATGTGCTAGGAGATCATTAATACGTAGACAGATCAGGCTGGACCTTGCAGGGAGGATCCACATGCAGGGAAGTTGGCTAAGCTGCTTCAGGAGGAGGAGCAGATGATTCATCCCTGCCATGGTCTGTGTGGTTGCGGGGTACCTTGGAGGCTCAGAGCTGATGCTCTGGCTGTTGGGTGCCCACAGCCCGCCAGTCTGTCTCCAATACAGTGAGCTGAGTCACTGGTCTTCCTGGGCCAGCTTATGTGACCAGTCCCCTGAGTGTCCCAGAGCATCCCAAGCCATCTCAGCCCTGGGACTGAAAGTTTTACCCTGTTCAGTAGATGTGTGGAGTGCACTTCACCAGCTCTGCAACCTGCTGGACGTGGGTAGGACACGGTCTGGTCCGTGACCAGCTGTGTGTGGCTGTGCTGAGGTGGGTGATGAGCTTATCACCATGATTCCTGGGTTTATTTCCAGCCTTGCCCCTGATTTGCTTTGTATCTGTAGCCATGCGAGTGCATAACTTTGTGCCAGTGCTTCCTCATCAGTATAATGGGTATAATTAGGCTTCCCTGATTGAAGATAGCTCCGAACACTTTGTGTGCTGGCAGATTTTTTTCTTTTGTTTAAAAGTCCTTTCCAAAAAAAAGGGAGGTAAGACCTGATTTTAGAGTGCCGGTTCCTGTATTGTAATTCACATATATGGGGGTTAAAATCTCTGACAATGTCAAACCCTTTCCTTGTGGGACAAGTCAGCTGTGAAGTCTTGGCTCCCCATAAACCTACCAGAAACAGAGTTAGGTGAAGACTTAAGTGCTTCGAAGCACTCCCTATCTCCTCTCTATTCCGCAAAACACAGGGACTGCAGGATGTGGCATTTCTGTGTTAATTACAAATATTACAGAATGTAATATCAGGAATAGTCTAAATAATTTCATGGCCTGTTAACCAAAAGAGAGCTTGAGTTCTGGGATGCGGACCAGGCTACCACTGATAATGGTATCTAAAGTCAGTGGTGTCTGGAAGAAGGGTCATTCCGTGCTGGTTGCTCCAGTTTCCTTCTGTAGATTGCAAGACCAGATGATGAAGAAGTGCATTAGATAATTTTCTAACATAACATTCCCTACAGGCAGTTACTGGCATTGCTGTAGAGACGTCCTGATCGCCGTGTTGGAAAAGGAAGTGCACAGGACAGTCTTTCTGCACTGTGAAAATGTTTGAGAGCCCTGTGCAAAGCTGTGCTCTGTTCTGACTCCGAGTCTCCTCAGACATGGCCGAGGAAAATGCACGTGAGTGCTGACCTGGGGGCACCTTCTGCTGTTCTGCTTGCACCTACTTGTACTTGTTCAACACATCTCCCTTCTCAAGCGCTGCAAGTCTTGCTTCAAATGAGTCTGGAGACCCTGACTCAAGCACAGCCAGGAGCTGGAAAATGGGTGGATGGGATGAAAAGTTTCAGATTTGGGTGGCGTGTCTTTTTCTCTCCGTTTGATGTGAGTGGCAGTGGAAAGGCATAAGCTCAGTTCTCCTGTCCGTGACATGGTGTCAGCTGGGAAGATCATTCTTCTGAGCTTAGCAGAGTGACATTAGCGTAAGAGCAGTCAGAGGGGGATCGAGCCTAGCAGGTCTGGAAGAGGAGAGCTGAGGCACTGGGCTGAGAGCGTCTGAGCATCTTGCTTGCTTGTGCTCAGGACCGGAGGTGAGCCACTCATCCTCAGTCCGTGGTGCAGGAAGACCTTCGGAAAGCAGGCTGGCAGCTCACGTTGGTTCAGAGAAACCTTGGGAAGGTGCAGAGGGATCTCCAGGAGAGAGATGTGGCAGAGACAACTGTATCTGCTGCTCCTGGGGAGGCAGTCAAGGCTGTGGAGCTACTGACTCTCACACAGCATCTTGCTCCAGCACTGAGTTCTGTCTGCTCTTCCTGCACAGCCAGCTGGCTTGGGGCAGCAAAGGGAAGAAAAAGCCAGAGCCAGCGGCTCAGCTGATCAGAGGGTTGGAAGCAGAATCGGACCTGTTGACTTTGAGGAGCTTGAAATGTGCCTTTGCCCTGCAGTGCCAATATAGCAGTGCAGAAACAAACTGGTTAGTTCACCACTGAGAAGGCAGAAGACAGAGACCTTACTAGTGAGGGAACTGCAGAGGAGTCAACTTCCTGGGCTGCTCTGAAGCCAAGCCTGTGGCCTTTGGAGCACATTTTCATTGGAGAATGACTGTGCACGACCAGAGCATGACCCTGAGCTGGCAGGTTAGCCTGCTGGAGGTGTGATCAGGATCCAAGTGTGCTCACTTGTCTGCCTTGTACTGGTGTGATACTGGGGCTTCTGGGGGCATCTCCTGTGCTTGTTCCCAGAGCTGCCACAGGCTCTGTCAGCAGTGGAGTCTGTGAGACTTTCCCTCCTCCTGCACCCCAGTAGCAGAGGGAAGGGAGGCTGTGGGCAGACTGGGAGCAGCAGTGCTGGGTGGTCTCCACATGTGTCCTTGCAGCAGCAGGGCAGCTCCCCAGCCCCAGTGAGAGCCCTGCTGCTCCCTGGCTGGGCCAGCCAGCCTGGGGTGCACAGTGCTAGAATTGGGGGAGGGCTCTGTGGGAGAGGGCTCAAGGCAGCACTCCCTGATACACCCTTATGGAGCTGTCTTTTTATTTGCAAACTGAGCAGTTGTACTGGAAGAGATTTAGCAAACATGGGGCTGCACAGTGCTGTGTGTACTGAGTCACACATCAGGGCTAGAGCCAACTAGCACTGTGAGCTACTGAGGCAAACATTTGAGAATAGTTACAATAGGCACCAAAAATATCTTCAAATGAGATCTTTCTGCATTGCTGCGTGTTGGGTAACAGGGAGGGCTGACAACCTAAGCTTAAACTCTACCCACATGCTCTAGAGCTCATCCTGGCCAAGGCAGGCAACAGGGATTGGAACAAAACAGTGGAAAAGCAGTTTTGCTCCTATAAAGGGAGCACTGATGAGCCAACGTCACATAGGTTGGAAAAGTTCTGCTCTGATGGAGAAACGGGGCCGTGGTTCTGCATAGTGAGTGAGGCTTTAGTGTTTGTCCCTGTGGTCCTGGCTCTGACCGCATTTCAGGAGGGAATGACCCCAGAATTACTAACAGACTGTTGGAGCTGCAGCTCAAAGCTCTCCACACCTGCACGGGGCCAGGGCAAGATCAGTCCCTACAAGATGTCTTCTCCTGCCTGGTTTTAAAGCTCCCAAGCAAGGGGCTGCACTTGCGGTGTCTTGTAGAAACTCTCCCTGTTGCGGGGTTTTCTCAGGGGTTTGCCCTGTGGTTGCCATTCCCTCTCTGCCACTCTCTCATAAACTAAAGGAGCTGCTTCCCCAAAGCCCAGGTCTGGTTTCAGAGACGCAATTCCCCAAACTCCCATCCCGGGGGCTTTTCCAGACCATCTCTGCAGACTGGGAGAACAGGCAGTGGCGGCTCTCGGTGCCGTCTGGCACATACTGAGCGCAGGGCCGGTAGCGAGCGCCAAATGCGGCTCAGCCTCCTGACCCTTCAGCACCTTGTCCCTGGCGTCCCTGTCCCCTTCCCTCGCGTCCCGCTGCCTGCCGCTCTCTGCAGCCCGATGCTGGGGCTGGGCTCGCGCCTCGGCCTCGCCACGGCCCCCGCCTGCCACCATCTCTCCCACTGCTTCTGCAGCCAGGGTTTTTTTTTTTTTCTGCCAGCGCAGGGCACTGAAAAGTGCTGGCACTGCCAAAAACCCTGTGTGCACTACGACTCCCCAAACATCCCTTTATTTTTATTGTTCTGTTAATTACTGTTTAAACTTTAATAAGTCACTTCGTCAGGAGGGGGGACCTGCAGTGAGGTTTCTGTGCAAACACTGGGCCCGGCAGTGACTCTAGTGTAACATAACCCTTTATACAATGTGGGAATGTTTAGACTGTAACAGAAACTTGTTATTTTAATGACAGTTAAAGGGGGAAAAAAAAGAAAGGAGCGAATGAAAAAGGGAAGCAAGTTTGTTGGGGAAACAGCTCATCTCAATCTCTCTGTCTGGCCTCTTTTCTCTTGGCTTTAATGATAGCTGGATAAGGAGGC
Organism: Ceryle rudis; assembly: GCA_033439905.1. Taxonomy (NCBI): domain Eukaryota; kingdom Metazoa; phylum Chordata; class Aves; order Coraciiformes; family Cerylidae; genus Ceryle; species Ceryle rudis. The sequence goes on from JAAGNO010020171.1 coordinate 25,886, forward strand.
TTTATGGCTTCTGTGGAAGCGAGTCTTGTTCCCAGAGATGCCCTATACAAGGCAGTATGTGGTCCCCTCTGTTCTGCGGGGCAAGGCTAAGAGCAGAGAGATGCTGATGGAAGCAGCATGGCTTGATTTTGCTCAGAGGCAGCAGCAGATGCCTAAAGCCAATTTGAGCTCAGTCTAATTATTCTGACCCACACAAGAGACTTTCCCCTTCCATTCAGCGCTTCTTCCACTGTTTAAGTTTTTAAGTAACTCTGCTGAAGCAGATGCTGGCACACCATAGATAAGAGGGTCCAACATCCCATGGAAAAATGGCCCTCAGAGCTAGAAAGTGCTACCTTAGTTTGACCGGTCACCACTCAAAAGGAGGAACCATTCTGGGCACCTGAGAGAGAGAACCTGGCTCATACTCTCAGCAGTGGGAGGACAGAGGGTTCACAGGCATCCTCGTGTTTGGATTGTGGCTGTTGATGTCTGTATTGCTTTGAGGTAGTGGAAGGTGCCTGGGCAGTGGCTGATGTCCCTGCACCACAACACTGAAGTCACCTCTAGGTTTGGCTTGGCTATATTTAGCACTCGCTATAGACAAGACCATATAGAGTGATATATATGATCTGAAAACCTTCAACTCCTGCTGACCTCTCTGCTGCTACAGTGAAATCCCCCAAATCTGTACAGTCTGGGTGAGGAGGGATGCAAGAGTGGGAGAAGGGAGAGCTCTCACCTTTTCCCTGGCAGGTTTCCTGGTGGTCCCCTGAACAGCGTGACTTCCCCTACCAGCCGTGGGGCTTAGCCCACAGGGGCTGAGGGAAGAGATGTGAAGGGGGTGCGGGGCTGTGGACTGGAGCGCAAGGGGTTTGGCAGGAGGTGCTGGGGAGGAGGAGGAGGAAGCTGGGATGGTGTTAGGAACTTGAGGGGAGAGGAGGGAAGAGGGGGAGCATACTAAGGGTGAGGCTGAAAGCTGGGAGGGGAAAGGGGGACACTTTGGAGGGGAGGTCAGGAGAGCTTCCCATAGCATCAAGAACCTTCCTCAAGTGCCGGTTCATCGCCAGGAGTCCTGTTCCTCTGTGCAGAGACCCTCTCTCCTCTTTGCTGAGTTCCTGACTAAAACAGGAGCCTGGGGGGCTTGCAGAGCTCTTTGGAGAGGGTGAGTGTAGGGTGGGGCAGAAGGGGATGAAATCATGGGCCTCCAGGGGACCATGTTTTCCCAAGTGGGTGAGCACGCAGGGAGCAGGCCAAAACGGTTCACGCTTTCCTCACCCGCTGCCGGGCTGTGATTGTTATTGATTTGGTTTGCTGTTCTCGGCACTTTGTGTTTTTCCAGCTGAGCATTGGCTGCCCCTTGAATTCTTATTTATTTATTTAATTTATTTTGCTTTTAACCTCTGCTTTAGTTCAGATGCCCACAAACATGGCACGCGGGGCATCCCTGAGCCAGTCAGCGGCTGGGGTGACCCTTGGGAGTGTGCAGGGGGCTGTGTAAGGCACCAGGAATGTGCCAGCCTGCTGTCAGTAGGGGTAAATTCATAGGTCTGTGGTGTCTCTGGAAGTGTGTTGTACGAAATGGTAAAGAAATCTGCTCTCGTAGAAAAAAAATAGTGTCGGGGCTTCACCTTGAAGCAAGTAAGAGGAACATGCAGAGGGATTTCCCACACTTGGGCTTGTGTGATGGCTGGCGGGCTGGGGGTGCAGCCCCAAAGATGGAGGGCCCTGGGAACTGGTAGCTGGAGAAGTATTTGTGATTCATTTGCAATGTGTGATGGTGACTTTCGGGCCCCACCGAGCCCCTCGTATTGACCTGCCCTCTCTCCAGCTGCGTGCTCGTGTCCCTCCTCCGATCTCTGCCTGCTCGTGGGGCCAGGGGCAGGAGCCGTACCCTTAGGAATGGCATTTTCCAGGTTCCTGTGTGAGGCTGAACATGTCCCAGCTGCAAAAATAACTGCTTATATACCCTGTGGAAACAGGAGCAGCAGCGACACATCTGTCTGGTCTGGGCAGAGCCAGCTTGTAACTAATGCCCCAAAGGGGCATCTGGCGGCTGTGAGCTCCTTGCCAGCGTGTGGACCCCCGAAATAGAGCCCTTTGGAGGGGATTCACCCATCGCAGGGGCGAAGCTCTGCAGTGGGCAGAGCAACAGATACCTCTGGGCCTCTTGTTGGACCAGTGGGTTCCAGCAAGACATTAACATTGAGTGGCTTCTCTAGAGCAGCTGCGGGGTGCGCAGGCTGCTGGTGGGGCCACGACTGGCACCGCTGGGGACCGGTGTCTCCCAGGGTAGCCCCAGCTCTTCCCCCGGCCCCGGCTCCTGCTTCCCCCATGGCCCGTGGGGTCACTTTGGTTGGAGAGCACAAGCTGAGAGCTCAAGGATAGAGCCCCCTGGACGGAGCCAAGGAGCCGCTGTATAAAAAACGCTGAGGTTTTCCTTTTCTGTACAGTGCGTTTCCCTAAATTGCCTTTGACTGTGTGCATCGCTAATGAAAGTTTATGCCCTTGTTAGAAGGACAGGCAGGTCCGTTCCAGTTAGGGCTGGGTCTATCCTTCTGCCAACTGCCCTCCCCAGCACACACACACACGCACACACACACACACACACACTCTCTCGCTCACTCGCTCTCCCTGGTGAATAAGTGGAGGCTGTTATAAAAAAAAAAAAATAAAGGGGAAAAAAAAAAAAAAAGAGGAGGGGAAAAAAAAATTTCCATATTTGTGTAAGTTGCTTTAAAAGCATTTTATCATGTCATAAAAAAAAGGAAAGTACTCTCGGAAATTGATCCTGCACACGAGCCCATTGGACAGAAGGACGTCGGGATGTTAATGGCTATTTTGCTCCAGGGTGGCTTATTAAAAAATTTATACATAAATGCTTAAAATTGCATAAATTATTTAAAAAAAAAACATAGTAAGCAATTTGCAATCCCGATCCACTTTTCCTCTTTTCCTTTCCCTTGTCATTCTTTTCTTTCCTTTCTTTCCTTTC
>JAAGNO010020174.1:0-19220 GCA_033439905.1 Ceryle rudis
ATCCAGACCACACTGCCTCAGTTTAGCTGTGAGGATGCTGTGGGAGACAGTGTCAAATGCCTTACTGAAATCAAGATGAACCACATCCACTGCTCTACCATCATCTATCCACCTGGTTATGGCCTCATCAAAGGTTATCAGGTTGGTCAAACATGACCTCCCCTTGATAAAACCATGTTGATTGGTCCTCCCCTTGTCCTTGACATGCCTAAGGATAGTGTCAAGGATAAGTTCCTCCATTAGACCATTTGTTATAAAACTTAAGAGTCTTGTAAGATTAACAAATAATAGTGTTTCCACATCTTCATGACATGTATGTACTCATCATTCTTTAGTGGAGATTATTTTTCTTTTTTAATGTTACCATTCTAGTTCTAAGGATTTTCATTTAGCCTTCACTGACTTTGAGTATGCATCTGGAAGGTTGGTGCATATATGTTTGTACAAGTGAAAACCTTTTTTAAGTCATTTATCCTCTTCAGTTTTTTTTATAAGTGAGAATCCTAGTGAGTGCTTTTTTTTTTTTTTTTTTTTTTTTTTTTTTTTTTTTTTTTTGAGGTGGGGAAAGATTGTTAAAAATCTAAGTGGAAACCAGACATTCTGCTGTCCTTTTCACATCCCAAAGAATTAGGGTATTTTAGGAACCTCTTGAAATGTCAGAGATGTTTTGAACCACCTCGGCATGTTTGTCAAAGAAATGACAGCTGTGCTGTTTTCAAGATACTGTTTCACTTGTTTCAAATCTCTCAATGCATATAATCCACAGGAATAGAATAAGTGGAAGAGAAGAGCACTTAAGAAAATTAGCGAACAGTCCTGGATGCAAAGAAAAATAACCTCACATTAATGTCACAAGGCAGAGCAGGAATAAAATCTGTGTGCAACAATGTCAGGCAAATGAGAACTTTTTTCTTCATCACTGGGGGCACAAGAAGTGTTTCCATGCCACAGCCAGATTTTTTGTAAAGCCAGGTGCGACTCTGTTCCCATGATGGTTATATACCAGTTCTTGGAACACTAATTCCCTTCCTATTGAGCAGTTCTTTTTCTTCATCAATTAAGGTAAAAATCATTGCAGCCAAACACTGTGGACACAAAAAGTTAGGGATCTGTTGTAGCTTAACCTCAGCTGGCAATGAAAACCTACACAGCCACGCGCTCACTCCTGCCAGTGGTATGGGGGAGAGAATTGGAAGAGTAAAAGTGAGAGAATCTGTGAGCTGAGACAGTTTAATAGGTAAAGCAAAATCCAAGCAGACATACAAAGTGAAACAAGGAATTCATTGGCTACTTCCCATCAGCAGGCAGATATTGAGCTATTGGCAGGAAAGCAGAGCTCCATCATGTGTAACTGTTACTTGGCATGTCAAACACCATCACTCCCAATGTCCCCACCTTCCTTCGTTTTCCCCTAGCTTTGTATGTTGAGCATAATGTCATGTGTCACTGAATATCCTTTTGGTTATTTGGGGCCAGTCTCAAGAACTACAATCAATGAGAAACAAAACTTTTAGGTCTGAATGTCCACATACCCACATACTATGAGGGTACTATACTCATTTCCCATTGTAGATCCAAGGAATATACGTATGTAAAAATGTAACACTAGTTGCCAACAGAACATTTCAGACTGACTCGGCTACATGACTTTCAATCTCATTCATCTGAAGTGTTAAGGGGAGATTATTACTCTGCAAATTCACCAATGCAGAGTACAAATTACAGTGTCAATATAATGTTCAATTTGTGTCTTCTGACAAAAAGTTTTGGCAAATACTCGACAGCATGCAGTGTGCAGCATCATGCACAGTGCTGAAAGCCCAGACTGACCTTCAGCTAAGGAAACACAGAATAGAAGACATGAGGGGCTGGGGATTTCACTGGAGAGAAATAAAGGACAAAGACAGAAAAAGCAGATATAAAACCCAAGGAGAACGAAATGACAGATGAGAAGGTGCTAAAACCAAAGAGAGGGTATACAGGCTATTTCATAAAGATGCACAGAAACGATGTCCAAAGCCATGGAGAAAATAAAAGAGGAACATCAGAAAAAAGAGGTTCAATTCTATTTTGTGGGAAGTGTCTCCTGCCAGTTAAGAAATACTTCCTCTAAAAGAAAAAAGACTTGAAGTTAGAAGTAGTTCAATTAGATCTGAGACTTACTATAGAGACATTTTTCTGGGATCTTAATTACAGGGATCAAAATGTAAGCTTCATTTTTTTTTTCCCCTAAAAATTCAAGCTGTTGACACCATACTATACCTAGCCATGGTACACACAATCCCCACACCAAACCATCCTGTACACTTCCACAGAGAAGGGAAACAAAGGTGACTCCTGTGGAGAAGAACAGATATCACATCACTAATGACTGCATCTGTGCCATATGGAGAACACAGGCTCAAAACAGCTGGCTATCAGAGCATGCAAGAAGGGCAAGGGAGAAAATGTAAGGTTTGTGCAAACTAGCTCATTCCTTTGGTAGGTCTGCCTCACTGGGAGAGTAGCATTAGCACATCCCATGTTATCCTCCACATCACACAACTCCACCATATTATTAGGCAATCCTTCCCACACCTGCAATGTTGTCCTGAAAACTTGCAGCTACAAAGACAGAAGGCAGCATGTGTAAGAAAAGAACCATCATGCTTTTTATTCCTTTTAGCCTGTAAGTAGAAGAGGACTGCAATGCTTATTGCTGTATGTTTTTCAAGCAGTATCAGTTACAGAGCTTTCCAGGTAGCCCCCAGGTATGATTCCAACTTTTTATATTACACTGTGTAATGTTTTTCCAATACTGTATTTATTAATAGAACAAACTCATATAGAACATTTTAGGAAGTTAAGAAAAATTTTAACATGTCAGTGTTATGTTTCCTTTGTGATATAAAATGTCTGTTTAGCAGTCCATTGAGAAAAATGTTGGAATAGTATATATACGCACAATTATTTTCCCTTTTATGGAGCAGTTTGAACCATTTTTCAACAGCAGTCTGTTTATGAAGACAGAAGGGCACTACACTGAGGAAAATCCATTACTGGAGAACACTCAGAAGACACAAAAGTATTAGAGGGGAAAAACACACCAGTGAGCTTTTACAGTATATATTATATTGGCAAGTCAATGAAATAAACTGGCAAAAGATGACATGAAACATTCCTTTTCCTGATAAAAGCAGACTTTGTAAAGGTGATGAGTAGTTGCTTTTTATTAAAAAAGAAAAAAAAAGTACTAGCCAATATGAATGCAATTTAGTACATTTCAAATCACATCAGAATTGTTATGCAGCAGTTACCTGCATCGCAGCAGCCTTTTGCCCCTTTTTTTGCTTGTAATCAAAAGAAAAAAAACCTACCCCTACCCTTGAAAGAAAACACTATAAGCATTTCCAGTTCCTGAAATGCATGTAGCAACAGGAGTCTTCATCCCTCCACTGTGCTCAAACAGCTGTTAAAGTGTACAGGTACCTCCTTGTCAAGGCGCTCACATCACACATAGTTTCAAGAATCCTCTTTTCCATTGCCTTCATTTGTTTTTAGCCTCTACCTCATTTTACATACATAAAATCAGACCATGGATAAGAGTCTGAAACATCCTGCCTGGGCTTTTATTTTTCAACAAGTTCAGACTGATACCTCTAACTATAAAACACGTCAGTGGTCTGTAAAGGTATCAAAGGTGTCAGACCCACTTTGAATGCAGCTGATACCAGCTAGGAACTAGGAATCAAGGCAAGTGTCCGCATTGGTGCTTATTCCTATACAATGTGCTTGAAGGCTCAAATGCTACATGCATAAATTCCAGATCCCATTTCAAGTACTGAAAACTTCAGTGAGTTACACTCACCGTTGCAGTAAAAGCAAACCTACAGTTTTTCTTTTCTGGAGGTACACTAAAAGCAAGAATCAGGAACATCATTTATAAGGCTGATGCCTCTAGAAATTCAGTTTGGGCAAAAGACATGAATTGCCTATGCAGAACAGAGACAAGTCCCATCCAGTAAGGGTTTTTTTTCTGGACTTGCCTTAGTGCCAAGCTTGAGGCTTTGAAATAAAGAGTACAACTCAGAATTTCAGGTAACAGCTAAAACATCCCCTTTGATTTTATTTCTTTGGTGAGAGCCAGTCACACTCTGTCCCTACACTTTGAAAACAAGAGACTCACATAGTATCTCACCCAGACCAACCTGTCACAGGAAATGTGCACTGCAGCCAACTCATCAGCAGTTTGAATAATAATTGAAAAGATCTGTAGGTGCAGTATTAGTCTACTGTATGATGCATTTATATCCACTGAAAGGGTGCCTTGATTTAAAGGGAAGATGTACATGGCTTGATTTTTTTTTTTTTTTTCCTCCTTTTGGAAAAGCTGAAAGAATAACTGGAGTTTTAGTTGCATTAGTTTCTAAGTATCACAGGGGGAAAAAAAAAGGGTATATGTTAGTCCTAAAATGTTTTCTGATTTTAACTTCTCTTTCTAAACACTCCTGCAAGACAGACAGAAATAAGACTTCCAAATGAAACCCTCCATAAATACTAACATTTGGACATTTCTACTTTATTAATTTTTGCAATTGAAAACATTAACTATTGACTTTTATCTGCCTTTTTTTTTTAATTTCTACATTCTATTTTCAGTATTGCTGCTTTTCTATCTTCAATTCTTTTTTTGCCAAGCTGCCAAACTGTCTGTGTAGCAGCTGAAGCGCTGAAGGTAAAGAGCAAATTATGCCAAAAAGAAACCAACCAACCAACCAACAATCCCCCCCCAACAAACAAACCAAACCAAAACTAAAACCCCAACCACCCAAAAAAAGCCACAAAAAACTGCACATGCAGTTTTATCCAACTACTTAAAATCAGATTTGCTTTTATAACACAGATGCCACCAGTTCTTGATTAAATCAAGATCTTACCTTCTTCTGCCCCTGCTGATACATATTAGATCTAAAACAAAACTAGACAAATGGTTGAAATTTTGCAACCACCTCTCTTCCTACACAGATATGGGAATGCTGCCATTGCTAAGAGCTTTGAAAGCAGCATACAACAACCACTTAGTCAAAAAGTTTAGTGTGGGACTTCTCCTCAGTGTCACTGAAAGGGTATTTTGAAAGCAACCACTGCTAGCCTGGAATTATACCAACTAAAAATCTTTAAGCACAGCAAGAACTTGTATATTAATGCAGATAGGCCTCACTGACATCATGTGCATTGCTTGTGTTTGTAACTGAAGGTGTGTATCCAGCTGAATGACCATCTCAGATGGAACAAAAAGCAAGAAGGACATTAGCTTACGTACCTGCTTTGAACTTGCCCCTAAGTTCAGAACAGCTAAGAAAAACATGTAGTTTGATATTGATACAGGAAAGTTGAGGGACTTGATAAAGCCACTGTTATGTCTATGCAATAAAATACAACACACATTCCTTTATGTGCCTCTTCAGCAAAATACCTGAAAATATTTACAGTGAATTCTCATTTTATTTCATGGCTTTCATTCTATACACTAAATTTGCAGTTAACAGTATTTCAAAAGTTCAAGTTCACTATACATTCAATTTCAACACTTACGCATTTAAAATACATGAAAATGAGACTAATAACAAAGTAGACCTACAAATTATTTAAAGAAAACTTTTTGATACTTTGCCATGACTGCTTCCCATAAATGATGATTACTATATGAGCAATGATTAAAATGTACATCAGTTTACAGTAGTCACAAAGATAGACTTTCCACATGAAAGTATTAAAAAGGCAGCAGCCTCTCATATCATTTAAAAGTGACTCTCCACATGCTTTTCTTACTTGCTAAAAATCATTCCCTCCATCAACTTTCATGATATTTACTGATGAAACCAGTAAGGACTAAGTTATTTAGAAGGATCAGAACTCGTTTTCAGACTGAAAGTCTTAATTTATTAGGGGAAGAGGGCAAAACCAGTACATTGCAGTAGTTTGCTGCCACATAAACAGACTTAATTCTGCTCCACAAAATATTTAATCCAGGAGAGACTTTAAATGAGGGACACCAGTGCTAAATATTACATACATAATTGTGTACATACCTCTCTGATCTAACAAAATAGGAACTCTAGAAATAGCCAATTTTTTACATTTTCTAGACACCTTGAACACTGACACTACATACATTTGTAAGATTATTCTACTCTCATATGAAGTAGCAGATTAAAACTAAACCCTGAAGTTATGAGTAGAAAGTTGACTAAAAATGGCATGCACACATCTATTTCTAATTTGCTTTACTCACACAGTTCAGTCACTGTAAGCCTTGCAAACTGCAAGGCAGCCAAATTTTTCTGTGCAACTCTGCACAAACACAAGTTTTTGTTTTATACAAAGCAAGATTCCTCTTCACCACCTTCTGCCACACTGCAACAAATAACGAGTCTTCTATGCACCTGTAAATTATGACATTTATGTCTACTTAAATTACTTTTACAGTTTCTATTTTGATCACAGCTCCATTAACAGTGTTTAAAAATTTTTTACAAGACCAGTAAACAAATCAGTCTCCTACTTTTAAATTCTTACAACTGATGAAAACAAATTCCTTTGAAGTGGCTACCAGTCTAATTAAGTATCAGATGTGATGTTTATAAAGCAGACATTAAGAATACATATCAATTCCTTAAGCCAGTTAATTGGTCAGAGGAAAGGCAAGTCCTCAGTCCAACCACATTTGAAATGTAATCCCCTTGTGTACGACTGCACATTATATGTGTGTCTATAATTTTAAATTTAAACAGTACTATAATTACACTTAGGAAACTATATCCCCATTTTTAAAACAAGTTCTTTTACAGTGTAAAGAGAATCCAGAGTGGATTCTTCAAACTTCCATTTTCTAAGCCATTTTAAACAATAATTAGGTTAGTAAGTCATGTCCCCTGTGCTAAATCCACACCCAGAACAGATTAAGAAACATTTTGAAGCAGTGTTGAGTAAATAATTTTGGTAAGCTGTAAAACTGCCACATGCAAGGTATACTGTACTATAACAGCTCCAAATCCTTTATAAAAACCTAGCATTCCTTCTTCTCGTTTTATAGTGTTCATGCAGTCTCTCATTCCCTCATACTGAGTATTAATTGGAAGCACTTCATAGCCAAGGTCTGTGTTGTCAATTATTGTGCGGGTCCCTTGAATATGAAGGCGGTGTAAGACTGTCTCCAGTGGGTAAAGCATGACATCAGCACAAAGGCTAGCAGCAAAGCTAGCAATAAGTTCTGGGAAATACGCATCCAGCATGCTCTGCACAGAAGCAGAGCTCTCAGTTGGAAGGTTGTGGGAATCATCCCTTTTCAGAATAAGCAAAACAATCTTCTGGATGATGGAACTGATGATGTAGTGAAGAACTCCATGTAGAGCAGTTGGAAATGTCAAGACCATCAAAGGAAGGAGACGCTTGCTATGGGGTACTCCCATGCCTACAACTCGGCCGATTCCTTCTTTCACACAGTCCAGGATACCAGGATTATCTCGAATTATTTCGCTCTACAAGCACAAAGGAATAGTTACAATTTGTCTTGTGCATTTCACAACTGTGCTGACATCCACTTTGAGACTTTATCACTGCTGACCTTTTACATGCTATCCTATCTACACAGCTACACTAATATAAATTCTTTAACACTCTTGATAGTACCCAAGTAAACTTGCTTTTAAAAGATGAACCCATCTTAAAAGGTTTTTATTCAGTATAGATTTGTTATATGTGTTGTAACCAAAGAAATTCAACTTTGTGCCTTAATGCTGAAAGTATCAGCCTGCAAAGTAGTCATGTACTGAAAATGCCTAGAAAGTCTTTATTAAAAATAATTACTATTTATTAAAAGTCCTTTTCTTTGAGGACTATAACTTTGGTCTTTGAACTTGAATGTGCATAATAAAGACTTCCATAGCTAAAGCAGAGTTGAAAGACCATTTTTATTATGAATTTAATAGGTTCAGCTCTGAACATTTCCATTCCGCTATTTTAATCTAAATTAGCACTCTTTATCCATGCTGCCTCGTAGAAAAGAGATAAATATTTTATTCATGCACTGAAAATAAAGAATTCGCTTAGTAATTATTTACTCCATTATATTCCACCTATAAACGCAGGATTAAACTAAAGATGTTGTTTCCCCTACTACTTATACAAACTCAAGAGTTTTATCATCTCTGTTACATCCAAAATGCAGGATTTGGAAGTCCTCCTCAGTGCTCAAGTCTCTGAGCCCAAGCTGGTCATCTTCTTAACCCACACTGGATAAACCACCAGAACATTCTTCAGTACTATGGGGAAGGACTAACAGTCTGCAAAGCCTTCAAGGTCAGTCCACACAGAAGAGAAACTAGTTCAAAGACTTGAGAATAACACACTGTTGCAAAATTTAAGTTCAAGTTAACCATCATAACCCCTTCTGAATCCTCTTCTCCCCATTTTCATTATAGTCTATGCACTTCAAAACTGTGCTTACTTTTGTCAAACACGCCACCATGTGGTTTGAAATACTAAAGACAAAACCAGTAATCTGACAGAAGAAAAATGTCTTCAATTAACACTTATTTTGATTAAATATTTATTAGCAGTAGTGTGTCACAGAATCACAGAATTTCTGAGTCTGGAATAGACCTCCAAGATCATCTAGTCCAGCCTATGACCCAGCACCATGACACCAGCTAGACCATGGCACTAAGCGCCGCATCCAATCTTTCCTTAAACACCTCCAGCATGGCGACTCCACCACCTCCCTGGGCAGTCCCTTCCAGGGTCTAATCACCCTTTCCGTGAGGAAGTGCTTCCTACGATCCAACCGAAACCTCCCCTGGCGCAGCTTCAGGCCGTGCCCTCTCGTCCTGGCACTAGCTGCCTGGGAGAAGAGCCCGACCCCCACCTGACTACAACTTCCTTTCAGGTAGCTGTAGAGAGGGATAAGGTCCCCCCTGAGTCTCCCCTTCTCCAAGCTGAACAGCCCCAGCTCCCTCAGCCTCTCCTCATAAGACTTTCCCTCCAGTCCCTTCCCCAGCCTCATCACTCTACTCTGGACCTCTCCTCTGGATTAGTCTCAAACTAATACCGTTGAACTGTATGGTTTATCAGAATTTAAGACAAAGTTAATATAAACGTGGTAGTAACAAATCTCACAATGTATAACTTTTATAGTTGGTTATTGGTCACAGCTACTGTCCTCTTGCAGCACACAATTATATGTAAACCCAGTAATCCAAGTTGCTTCCCTCTACTGATTAATACATCATAAATAAAACCTTCAAATGTTATCTTTACCTTACATGAGAAAAGGTTCTTTATGGTTTATCTGCTAGAACATAGAGACAACTTTTTCCTTATTTTATACACAATATATTTCAACTATCTATATCAAATATCCTTTCTAATTCTAGATGTAGACTTAAGATAGTAAAACTAATACAGCCATCACAGTACCTAATTTGTCTCAGTAAGTCCTACAGCCTCACACAAGAGAAATGCAACTACTGCAACATAAACCCAAATCCAAAGACTCATTTCTCCACATAATTTAATCTATAAAGAGAGTAACAGTATCTTTTTAAATGTCATAAATTTAAGCTGTAAATTACCTGTACAGTTTCAATCAGGCTTGCAGAATAAAAAGGCATTGCTATCACATGAGTTAAACTGCAAAAATTAACAAGATAAGATAAAGTTACCTACCAAGTCATGTCTGAGAGGAAAGTAACAAAACGTAACTTAATTATTAAAATGCACATGAGCAAGTTGAGACAAACTTCAGTCTAACATTCTGTCAAGTTCTATTTCCAGTGATGAGACTGACTCAGGTCTCTCAGATATCATAATTTAATTACTAAAAGAATCTAATCTTTTACATTAGTCAGGTTCCATGCAGACACAGATCTACTAAGAGAAAATCTGTGAAATTTGTGTATGCAATCAAGATTGTTTGAAAAAACCCCAAAATTTGAAAATTTCTATCAGCACCCTGTCAAGTAACCATAGCTGTAGATTAAACCAATGTATACTTAATGATTTTATTAATGTTTAGATAGTAAGACATGAAGAAATAACACATGCTATACTTACCCTTTGAGTAGAAGGTGTCCACCTATCTGCTTGAGGTTCCATTTATGTGAAAGTTCCCTAAAAAGAAAAGTATTTACCTTTATATTGATGTGAACACATTGTTCTCAAGCATTTCTTCCACAGGTGTGAACACCCAGTTTTCATACTGGTGTTCCATTTACCTTGCAGGATTTCCCATAGTGGAAATACACATCACAACATATTTAATAAATGATGCTTAACTTTTAGAAATTATTCAGGCCTGTTAAGACATTCTACCAAAAAAAAGCTTGTAATTATTAAGCTGTTTGTAGCTCTCACAACTATTGGACTTAGTGTTTTGCATTTATTTTGCATCCGTATGTACTAACTCTTAAATCCATTTTCAGGGAATATTGGATTATTCTAAAATCTCAATAGCTTTCCTTTATCAACATACATCTTTTTATTATGTTTTGGTTCTGCTTTTTTTCTGTTCTTTGAGGTTATATTTACCCAGTCATTGTTTCTTCCTGAAAATCTAAATCACATTCTAAATCACAGTTAGACAAGAACAATTCAAGGACAAGAAGTCAGACTAGAAGCCGCATAGTCATTCTGTACAGACTAAATTCAAGTATTTTGGCTTAAGACCAGTCTTTCACATCCTGGTAAAACAAAAGAAAACCCACGTGTTTTAACACAGTGACTTTATAAAATCCATTTGAAGTATTATTTTCTAGTTACATACTTCAAAATATGACAAGTAAACATTAACTACACTCTGCTTGACAGAAAATGTAATTCCACCAAGTGCTAGATAACAAATACCAAACATATTTCCCAGACATTTGGTAAATACTTGAGCTATGAAATAAAGTTATTTCCATCTGTAATGCTGGACACACTAGACTATGCATTTTTAATAACAAGCTATAAAGTGTTCATCTTCAATTCTTGTCCAGTAGTTGCACTCACCCCACTGCCTGTAGTTAAAACTCTAATCCAAGAAAGGAAACTCTTTGCTCCTTCTAAGAATCAAGTGTTACTAGCAGCTACCACTTTCCTAAGTACTTAGTTCAGTCAGTACAGGGGAAGGAAAGATCATTTATTGTTACGTATTTTGGACTCTTGGATCATGTCCACTGAGCCATAATACTTAAAAAATGTGGAAAATGAAAGCAGACAAACTAAGGTATGAACCTGTCAATTCACTAGATAGAACTATTCCTCCAGTGGAAGGACAACTACAGAGTAAGTTTGTTTAGTACAGAACCACATTCAACTTGCCACAAAAAATGTTAACACCCATTTCTGGGCCACTCTCATAGAACAAAGGGATGCTTTTATGGTATTACAATATAGAGTTGGACTTAACACATCACTTCCCTGTGCCCTTTGGAACTTAAATAATCTTTTAAGTCAGATTTGCTGGCAATGCTGCTAAAAGCAATAACCTTCACCTCCCTGTGACAGCCCAAACATGCACACTACCATTAAAAGGGAAGGGAGACCATCCAGTAGAAAACTGCATAGGATGGAGCACATACAAAATGACCATTTTAGATAGATCACTTCCCCAGCACAGTTCATTTTGCAACTCGTCATATGCTATGTTGGCACTAAGGATGGCGGTAGCACTGAGGAAGAAGTAAGCAGGTACTACCAGAAAGAATTGTTTCTTTTGGCAGCAGCACCAGCCTACTTTTCAAACTACTGAACACCTGACCCACAAGAAGAAAAATCCTTGCTCACACTGGACAGAAATCTTAACTATGAAAAAATAAACACTGTATCACATCTCATGAACGTAAACAACAGTATTTAATACCAAGAACGACAAGAAATGCTGTGGAAAAGTGTATGCCTGGGAGTTTCTGTTATGACATAGAGCTGACCAAAACGCTTAAATACAGACTCCACACAAATTTAAGTATGAAATGCTTTTGCTAAATGCCAGAACCTGCAAAGACTTACTTTTATTAGCATGCATATATTGTAACAGTAGTTTGATTCAGCCTGCTTACATTTCTTATTTTTAAAACCAGGTCAGTTTCCATGTCCCTTAAGTAATTGGTTTGCACCCACACATTAAAACCAGACACTTGTCTCTTTTGAGAGCTAATCCTATTGTCAAACCCACTGGTCCATTCAAATTTAACTAGCCTTAAGCCCAACTACTTGCCTGCCTCTCCAATGTATTTTGCAAGATAGGTCTTTTTACTGGCTTCAGTGTCTGCCCTGCAAGTGTTAAGTATCTTTTCCTAACTTTTGATTATCTTGCTGTGCTTGTATTTCACTGAGTTTTAGCCATCTTAAATAATAAATTCTCTCACAGAACCTGTTTAACTCTTAAAATATCTGTATCAAAACTTAAAACATATTATTACAGTTGTCAGCCCTTACTTTTAGCTTTGACCCATTATAAAAAAAAAACACTGATAAAAAGTCTTGAGACAAAAATTCTTTATCAGACTTGTATCTCAAAGCAAAAAGACTGCACAATGTTCTACCATAATCCTGGAGTTGTATTTCTGTAAAAAATATGCAGAGTCTCAGATCTAAATTAAGAAATACTACTAACTACTATAGCCAAAGATGAACACTGAAGAAGAATGGTGAATATCTCTTTACATGTAGTCCCTTATTTTTAGTTGTACGTCCCTTTATTATGAGAAGACTGAACAGTGTGTATATAGTTGTTGGTAAAGGAGGACAGAAGACAAAGCTGACATCACGCAGACTATTTATTTACCATATCTTCTCATTTATTAATGCAGGCCATTCTGTTCTCTTACCTACCAAGGACAGCAGGATGTCAGTGCTGGCTCATTCACCATTTCAGTTTTTTGTATTTAGATTAACGAGAGTAGGAATTTTACTTTAGACATGGTATTTTTTAGTATCACACAATGCAAACCAAAATACAAAATGAAACAGGAATTTTTTTCTGTTACAGTGGAATTATACTGAACACAAATTTGCTATGTTATTTTTATACTCAGATCAGCAGGCAGACAAAAAATTAATTAATTACGAGGATGTCTTTGCCAAGACAACTACACTGTGCTTAAAACACATATTCAATGTCTGACTGGTTACAATCAAGTAAAATTTTTCAAACAGCCTTACATTCCTAACACTTTGAATGTAAGTCCACAGATGATGATCAATTTGTTTAGCAGTAAGAAAACAACAAAATACATGCAATACCTTGGCAAAGGTGTAAATTCACTGATGATGCCTTCTGTTCCCAGGGTTATGCCCTGAACAATGAAAGTGCTGCCCATTCCCTTCCAGAGAGCTCTTGGACCCTATGTTTTGAAACATTAACGTATTTGGATTAATGCAACACCAGACTGCACAGGGCTACAATTCTACCATTAAACTTCATTACGACAAAATTCAGGGGAGAATTAACTTCTCAACTCTGAAGAAACTTTTGTTCTTCAATAATTTCCAACAATTGTCAACTATCTTGGAGGCATATCTGTCACCTTAATACCATTTTCTATGAATAAAATGATCTTGAGATGTCAAAGCACACCCATGAGAAATCCAGAAACTCTTTTATTTCAGTTTTCTGATCTGAGTTTCAGGATTGCCATTTCCATGCAGAACTGGAAATTCATGCAATATTATCTTTTTATCCACATCAAAATTGTTTGTTTTTAGAATCCAAATAAAAAAAATAGTTCTAGGGACCTTTTGTTTACCACTATCTGCAAATCTTCCCCACTAAATACTACTTTATGAAAAAAATTTACAATGATCTTTTTGTAACATTTCTCCAACCATAAAAATGACAAACCCCTACAATGGCCATGCTTTTAACTACTGGTTACATAAAAAGTTTAAGATGTCAATGTACATGTGCTATGGTAAACTTCAGTGGTCAGATGCACTTACACCAAATACTGACCTGTGTCTTATTGATGCTGTACATAATATTGACAATAGTAAATGGAGTGAGATGGTAATTCCGAGCATGATAGTTCACCTGTTAAAAATATAAATAAAGGTAGTATTATAAACATACTACAACGCTAAAGGAGAAAGCACTTCCAAAACAAGGACTTCATTTCTGTAAAGGTCAGCTAAAGTGATCAAAACGTGAACAAATTCTCACTGAAACTCAGGGAAACAAGCAAAACTTTAAATTTTTCTACGCTTAAAATGTAAACAATAAACCAGAAAGTACTAGAATCAAAGCATCCTGCTTGTAAATGGGGATCTGGAAGTTGCTCAGCAGATTCTGAAACACTTACTTACCAAAACTAATTTTCCACTGTCCAAATAAAAATGAGAAAGAAGGTAAGTTAAATTTCAAACTAAAACCCATGTACTCTACAAATAAAAACATGCTAATGTAGCAGTGTCTCCTTAAGAATTGTAAGGCATCCTTATACTCTAGAGCATGAAAACACAGGAATCACACAGGAGCTCTGACTGGAAGAGGTAATATAAGACATACCTGACACTGACGACGTAGAACAATGCAAGGATGTGCCAACACATTTTCTGTAAAGAGGCTTTAAAAGAAAAGTGCACTTAAAGCTGAGAAGCCATAATAAATTTATTAGAAAAGGCTTATTATTCACATTATAATGTTCTCAAACAACATTAGATTGGTATTTGGAAAATCTATACATTATCTAGTGAATTAATGAGGTAGTCTGGATGGCTACTGATAGGCTGCCAATACTATAAAGGAACAAGTATCCAAAAAACTCAGCACATATATTCACTATGAAAAATCCCACATATATATAATGAATGTATTTTTATAGGGAAAACAATGTACCTCATTTCTTTAACTTTCCTTTTGCAAAAGATGAGAGGAAATAAACAGGCCAGAGCCAGAATTATGAAAAGATTAGTTTTCAGTTTTACGTTAATTCCATGTACCACATTATTAGTCAAGCAGGTCAAGGGACTGATACTAACAGCTGACATTTTTTTCACCAGAAAATGCTCAAAACTTAACTCTTCCTCCACCTCCAGAAATGGTATTTCAATCAAAACTTCATAGGAAAGTTCTCTCAGTTCTAAAGTAGGATTCCTAGTCACAGTCATGCAGAGAAATTTATCATTTCACGCAAAGTGCCTGAGTGATTACAGTACTTGTTTGCATGTGGTTCAAACCTGGGATTGTGGATTAGAAAGCAAAACCTCCAGGCTTTAAGCATCCCAAGTAACAGCCCTGACCACCAACCTACAGAATCATCTGGGGTAGGTCTCTTATGAGGATTTTACTCTGGAGAAACAAGTACTAATTGGCACAGAAAAGTACTGAGCCTGCAGCTTCACAACCATTAAGCTAATCAGTAGTTTGCTACTACAAAAAGAAGTGAAACTTGCCCTGTACTCCAGCTGCTATCTGTTAAGCACTCCTGGTAGCCTACTCAACTAACATCACAAAAGCTAACCATTTCTTTTGGGTGTTTTCTGTAAGATTTCTTGAACCATCAGTGTCTGAAAAGTGATGTGGTAAAAATGCAAAAGCAGAAGCAGGGAGAACTGCTCTCACTAAGGATAAAATGATGATCAGCTCTCCCTCCCAGAACCACATGCTCATTTTATTTCTAGTGGCCATGATGCTCATGATATGGAAAACTTTGCTATAGTTGATTAAAACAAAGCATATAGCTCAAAATGACACCTGAGACACACTAACAGCTCTCTTCTCACAAAGGAGATCAACGTGTTCCTGCCCTATGGCTCCAGTCCTCTTCTGGTACTGTCCTGAGCTCTTTTCAGCTTGGTAAGGATGGAAATAAATAAACTGTTATGTGGGGGGGGCTAGCTCTTCTCCATCAACTCCATTTAAATAAACTGAACAGGCTCATCACGGGGTCTGCAATAGAGAAGAGGGACAGGCAGTTTTGTAAGATGAGATGAGTTAATTCAAGCAACTCATCACTTTCCAGAAATGGTCATTCCTAGTCCTTCTTCATCCCTTCCTTCTCTAGTCCAGTTAGCTGGTGACTGCTGCCTTTCATAGCTATCCAGTCAGCTCCCAGGTAAATAACCTAACTGAAACAGCGAAAAATAATCCAGCGCTTTTATTGCCTTTGTCTTCTGTTTTAGTGAGTTAAACTAGCTGAAAGAAGTTCTGATGGACATCAGAGGTGGTAGCAGTGGGGTACAGAGTGGGGCAGTCTTGTGGTCAAGTAGAAGGTCTTTATGCACCCTATTAAGAATCTCAACTAACTTAGCTTCCCATGTTGGTCTAACTGGGTAAGTAAAACATGTTCTGAAGCGAGAAGCACTTTTGCTTGAGAAGCCTCACATTCAGGACAACATGGAGCAAAACTTTTTTAAATCTTAACTTTTTCAAGACAAACACCCCTTCACAAATTTCATCAGTATGCTGACCAAGTAAAATCTAATCAGGTGACTGTGATTGAGCAGTCAGCTAAAAAATAAAAATCCTAAGCCTATTATGATCCTTACACTTGGCAATTTAAACCCTGAAAATGTTGTTAAGCATGTTGAAGTACACTACTTCCTCAAAAATACCATCAATATTCAGTGTCACCATAACAAAGAATAAAATGGTTATCAGACCAGTTGGCTAGATCAACATTACTATTACAGGAAATATACTGGATACTTGATAATATGCTTGGAAGACATTTTCACCTTCTTAGGAAACATCTGCATTACTTAAAAGTATTAATAAAAGTGGCAAATGTGAAACTGTTTTCTGGTGTTATTTTCAGATTGCTCTGATAGGGTACACATACCCTGGGCATACAGTGCAAAAAACTTTCTTACAGTCACTGCTGAGTAAGTAATTCTGAGAAATACCTCAGTTAGGAGAAACCAGCATGGATTTCAGGCAGTAGGTTTCAAAAGGCATTTCAACTGCTTAAGTCTACTGGCATAAAAACATAACACAGAAGCATACATAGGCACTGTAAGACAACTATGGCTTTGCTACTTCATTATCACTGAAAATTATTACAGTACCCTTACCTTGCAAGGCCAATACCAAAGCCTGCAAATCTGTTCAGCTGCTCTGAAAAAAATGAAAACAGATTATACAGCAGTGATAATCACAAAGCAGGAGAAAATGCTACGCATACAATCTTAAAAACTAATTTTATACAATACAGGTTTCAGAAAATTACAAGCACTAAACTACAATGCTTATGGCAACACAACAAGAGAGGATATTAAAAAACTTCTCCAGGAATTCTTGCACTTTGGACTGGATTTCAGTTTCTAGATACTTTTATAAATAAAACTGTTCTTCAAGCAGCTACAGAACAAAAAACAAAACAAACCAACCAACCAAACAAAAGATGACAAAGGGAACAGTAAAGTGGGTAATATTTTACTACTAAAAAAATCTAACTCAAACCAAGCACTGAAAAATTAGGATACATGACAGTTTACAGTAATTCTGAAACAGAAATTTAGGTATCTGAGGTGAAATTAATCTTTAAAGCAAAAGCAGTAAAAAGAGAGAACCTTTGGGAAAAGGAACACAAAATGCCATTGACAATGTAACAAATATCAACATGATGTGAATTGTCAAATCAGTCATTTATCTCCACCTTGTGAAAATCCAGCTACTACAGTACTGTTAAAATTGCCAAGTGTAATAGGTTCAATTATCTGTTGCCATTGCCTGCCACCAGACAGACACACAGACACTGGGAATTATCAGACAAGATTTTATGAAGAGTACCAGAACTATAAGGGCAACTTTAATGCAAAATAATGCTCAGCCCTATTATCAACAGGGTTCAACTAGGCTGTAAGCACTGGTAATGCCAGTAACTTCAATGGAACTCCACAGAGACCTGGAAGCCCTTCTATGAGGAGTAAGACTCTCTTTGCTTGCAGAAGCTGGACGCAGTGATACAGCACTTCCTTATCAGTCCTTGTCATGGTTTAGGTTCAGGGACAAAAAATAAGAAGGCAGAGTCCAAGTATCTAGTAATATTTAAGTAGCGCTTTTAAGTAGTGCTTGCAGAGATAGAATCCAGCCAAGGATTATATTCATCATCACAAAAACTGCACTACAGGTTAAAAAAAAATTACTCAACACAATTCAATTTTAAATAGTCTTTCAAAAAACTTTGATGCTAAAACGTATAAAAACTGCTCCAGAATGTCCTTTTAACGAAAAGAAACAATGTTTATGAGCCTAGATTTAGCAAGTTGCTCTTAATTCACCTGAATTTCACAGACATATAGAATGACACTGTACTTCTACTGAGAGTGTCTGCTCAGGTTCCCGTTTTCCCGGGTGAAAAGACTTGAATATGGTTGCTTGCTCAGATTCTGCCAGTTTTATGGTTCCTTCACTATCATGCATGGAAGGGAGTTGTACTTAAGCAGCTTATGCTATACCCCATGTACTTTTCCAACATACCAACAAAGCAGACAGAAGACGCAATATCTGAAACACGAACAACGACTAAATATCAAAATAAACTGTTAAGACCCAAAGGTACTTCCTGCCCTTACATAAGTCAGAGTATTTCTGTGGGCTATCCTGTACACGGGCAATGGGACGCTAACCACATGCTACTTAACTAGAAGCTGTGGGGTGCATTCTGGCACTCTCATCCTATCTGCGTGTAACTACGTGTAACACAGCGAAGTGGGTGCTGGAGTGGAACAGGCGATGGAGCACGCTCCTTTTCGCCCAAAGGACTTTTCTTCCTGGCGCTTCAACATCGCCAGCCCGGGCCTGCAGCGCGTCTCTGGGCGCGGCGGACGTGAGCGCCAGCAAAGCCGGGCGGCGCTCGACCGGGCGCGTCCGGGCCGCGGCTCAACCCATGGCCGCTGCCTGCTCGCCCTTGCCCGCCTCGGCAGGTCATCCGCTGACGGGCGGCTGCGGCGCAGCCCGGTGAGGGCGAGGGCAAGAGACAAGCGAGGGGCAGGCGGAATGGCGAGAAGACGTCTGTCCCACCGGGCCCTCCCTTACCAGCGCCGGGGCCGCTCACCCCAAGGTTAGGTTCCTCGTTGAGGCCGGCACCCCCTAGGGGGGTCCCCGCCCCGTACGGCGGCGTCTTCTCCCCCCAGTGCAGGTTGCGGCTGCCGGGGATATCAGGCGGGCTGGTCACCCAGTGGCCCAGCTCCGAGGCGCTGCCGAAGGGCCTGGCGCCGGGGCCCGGCTCCTCCCGGCCGCCCCCGCGGTAGCCGAGGCC
>JAAGNO010020175.1:0-49720 GCA_033439905.1 Ceryle rudis
TATATATAATTAATTCCTTTTTAGTTTAGCATTTAAATATTATTTTTTTCAGAACAGGAATAGTTGTTTTTTCACTTCTGCTCAGGCCAGCATGTGGAGCTGGAAAAACAAATGCTTCAATTAGGAAGCACTGATATTCATCATGGTTAAAATAATTACATTCTGCAGAGGGGGAGTTTTAGGCTGATTCATCTGATACAGTTGAACTGTAAAGATTTATCTTGCAGAGTCTCTGCAAAATATGTATTTCAAACCAATCTTTTTTTACTACCATAAAATTTTCTCTGCCTCCCCACCTCCCCTCATGTTTATTCCTTAGTTAATAGTTTGTAATTAAGGAAAAATGTTCCCTTGATACCATAGCACATCTCCTGACCCACTTCAGTGCAAATGCATACATAACCACTTGTTTGTTTTTACTTCCACAGGTGTTGGTGCTGTGCAGATATGGGCTGTGGTTAAAGTTTCATAATGGAAAATCTGGCAGGCAGTTAATTAATCCATGAGTCATATTTCGTAATAGCCTAAAGGTCTCCAATGTTCGACCTTCATTTGATACCCTTGCCATCAGGGAGTTATACATAACCCATCTGAAGAACATTCTTTATATAGATGACTTCATGCTGCCCTTTTATACCTGAAAGAACGGGCATTGCGCTTACTGAACCAGGGAAGTCTTCTGTCTCCCTTTCCACCCTTCTCTCTCTCTGTGAGCTATTTGCAGGGCTGCAGAGGTGCACTGCAGGAAACTCGCCTGATGAATGAGAACAGTGGAAATCTGTCCATTTAGTTTAAGTTCTCTTTTGGGCCCAGGTGAAAAGTAGAGAGAGGGGTGGGGATCTGGTTTTTGACTCCATCCACCCTAACCCTCCTGAAGGGATTTCTGATGGGTACAGCTCCATTAATAAAAATAGCAGTGGAACTATCAGTACTAACAGAGCTCTGCTGAGTTCACCTGTGCATGGCTCACTTCTGCTTAAGGCAGGCCAGACACATACAGGACAAGACAGCCTTTTGTCAGACCATCCCAAACAGGAATCCCACCATTGCTGACAGCAGTGGAGCTGAGCCAGCATTAGGTGTACACCCCTTAGGTGTTTATAGGAAGACTTAATGTGGTGAGGGCTCTTTTAGAGAATCTACGCTTTTATTTTCTAGCTAAAGGGTGAAAGAGCAACATATTGCTTAATAGGGTACAGTAACATTGTTGTCTTTTGGGATTTCTCAAGTCCTCCCTCAAAGGCAGCAAAGGATGTTTTGCGTTGCTGCTGTTCCCAAAGCTAAAATAAGGCAGACCAGTGACTTCAGTAACTGCATGTCAAGTTTACATACTATGACTCATCATAATAAAGAAACCTAAACAAAATCTCAGGGTGTCATTAAAGTTGGAATATGTTTTCCATACCAAATCCTTTTAGGTTTGATTTGGGTTTTTTTACAGCTGTAGAATATCTCAGGGATATTAACTTTTTGCCATTGCAGGATGGAAAGTTCTGGTCTTCATGAATGGACCCAGGATAAAACACTGCGGAAAGTTATCTTATTTTTTGAAACAATGTGGAATAACAACTTCTACAGCAGTGCCATATGCTAGAAAACAATGATTGCAGCTGAGAAGACAAATGGAAAGAAGAAACCATCAAGTGTTGTGTCCGAAGCTTTAACTTGGGCTATCTTTTTAAGAAACTCTGCCATTTCCAAGTGACTATTTTATAATTGTGTCTTAAGTATCAGCAGACACTACAAGTGATGTACATGTAGCATGTGATTTGCCTGCTGTATATGGAAAACTGCGTATTGAGGGTCTGGCACAGTGGGAGGGGGAACATGCACAGGCTGACTGTAGGCACCAGTGAGGAGGTTAGTCATCCTGCTGAGTCAAAAGGAGACACAAGCACCTCCAAAGGGTGCTTCTGCTTATTATCTAATGTTAGACAGCTAAAGTTATGTAGTATGAGCCTATAATGATACGCTCATATGCATACTCATTTATGCATTAATCTTGCACGGATGATCTGGACTGCCAGATCCAAACCTCTTCATCCGGAGTTTACTTGGTGTTGGAATGGGCAGGGGCTTGCAGTGGCTGTTTTTTAGGGCTCTCCTTGCAGCCCTTGTCGAGCAAATGCAGAAGGTGAGAAAAGGCCAAATGAAAGTCCCAGATTCATGTTCATGCAAGTCTAGCACCAGAAGCTGGGCAGCGGTGTTTGAATTCTGGTAAGGAAGTTGCTAAAAAGGGGTTGGGAGAAGGGAAAAGATTACACAGCAGATGTATCCACCCCTCTGTCAGCAGGTCTACCTCTTCACCCACCTCTGCCTTTCACTGACATAGGAACTGATTCTTGGGTGGTATTTTAATGATGTGAATTCCATTTATCAGAACATGGTAGTAGTTAATGCTCCTTATGTCCACAAGTCTAGCTGTACAAGTTTCTGTCTAGTCAGTCATAAATTTTCAGTCATCTAGACTCTGTTCCAACAAAGAGGAAGAGTGAGGGCTTTTCCATCTTTGAAAATAACTTTCCAAGAAGTTGCCACCAAAAGTTGGATTATCACACAGTTACTGTTCTCACACTCAAGCAAAATGACAATATAGACAGAATCAGAAAGTCAGAGGGTTTTTTCTGATGTGGTACTAATGATATGATTAGTACTGAGTTAAATCTGGCAGCGTACTTTAAACTCTGTCAGCTTTAACTCTAGAGGACTTCCCATCCTGTTCAGCTGCTACCTTTTTTCACCATCTCAGGCCACAGCCTCATAGTGTCATCCTTACTGAAAGATTTTTGTTGTTATCATTTAGGGTCCCTGCAAGAAGAAGGGCCCAGCTGCACAAATCCCACCGGCAGGATAGGGCTGCTGAAGCAAATGTGATATAATAAAAGGCATTACAGAATTGTACAACTCTTGTCTGATGATCTGAGGAACTCCTCTCCCTGTTGGGCCCACAGAACCTGCCGAAGTCAGTGTAACCATCTCCAGCATCTCATCCTGGCACTGGATCACAATATTCATAACAAACCTCTCTTGTAAAGTGCCAAGACAGAGGAATTGTGTTGTATGACTGCTCCGCAGCATGCTGCACTCTTACTTTAGCTGAATTTTTGTCTTTTAAAAAAATCTTTTTCCGTTTAGAAAGCTGAAATTAAACGTTAAATTACAGGGACATCATTACCTGACATTTTTCTCTCTTTTTCAAAGAATTCCTGGAAAAAAATAATAAAATAAGATACACCTTTTTGGTTCTTTATTTAGTTACCCTGAGTTATTTTCAGCTTTGACAATACTTTTCAGGCTCTCAGTTTCACTGCTTCCCTTGTATTTTCTGGTTCCCTGAGCTTGCATGGAACCTTTGATGCTGCAATAGGGCAAGGTAAAGCACTGAAGAAAAAAATAAAGTACTGTGACAAAAGGACAGGCATCACCCCAGGGATTCATGTACTGAAACATCTTTAAAATTCTTCTGAAAAACTGACTAGTTGAGAATTCACAGTATCCTTTTAAAAACAGTTTATGTTAAGAAATCCTGGTTAGTCTTATGAGCAAGTTTTGGCTGAGCACAAGTGCTAATGACTCTTTTGAAATGAAAAACATTTCTAAAGCCAAAACCAGCTAGTACTGAAATCTCTCACAGTCATTATTTACAATTTTTGCATGATCCCTTGTCCAGAACTGTAATGACTGCTTGCCATGCCAGCAGAACTTACAACTTGGTGGGTTTGTCTTTAAATGCTATAATTGAAACCAGGATGATTTTCACGGACCCAGCATAATTTGTAATTCTTGTTAGAGCTCTGTCTTTTAAGTGGCCTTACATAAGATATAATCTTCACTGACCGAGCATGCAGACACATTTTGTATACTCACTGATTTTTTCATCGAGGAATTGTATACCTTTGGGATTATTTATTTTAGGTAAAAATACAGCCTTTCTCAAGATGTGTTTAATTTATTTTTAAGTAAACCACTCCTTTTTCTTCTGCCAGCATGCCTCCAAATAGCTTGCCTCTGTTAGTCCTTCTACGACAGTTAAAGACATGCCCTTTAACAGTCCTTTTATACCATCTTTCCTCCAGCATGACATTTTACACAACACAGGCTGAGGACCCTGCAGTGATTGTAGAGCATTGGCAGAGATGAGCAATCTAAAGACCAAAACCTTCATATTCTTCTTAAATATGGGATCATTATGTAATGTAACCCTCAAAATCTGGTCTCCTGCTAATTCTCCATATTTGTTGCAGGGTAGGATGTTCTGTGTCGTACAAAACAAAAAGAGCAGACTGGCATCACACACTTAACGAGGCAAACAATGTATTATAGCAATAGTCAGTGAGGGGTAGTTATACCGGGATAGACAGAGAGCTAGGTCCTCAAATAAGAACTTCTTATTGGAATATGCAGCTATTTTTGAAGTCTGAAGTTTCATTAACATGGTTCCTCTATGGCAAACTTTCTGCAGTGCAGAAACATTTAGCTTGTCCTTAAAGTTTTTGTTCTAGGAATATTTCATGTAAGGTGTTTGACTCTTGAACCTGCTTGTGTCTGGTAGTATAACAACCTGGGGCAGAAAATGTTTATGTAGTACTGAGCACCATGACAGCACTTAGTAAATAATAAAATAAATCAGAGGCTTTGTTTCTGTTTAAATACTGTGCTTGCCCTTTGTGGATACAGATCTTCTGGATCCTGCTCAACAACCTAATTTGGGTGACACTGGAGATTGTGACCATTTTATTCCAGATCCTTTAATGTATGGCACCAGTACAGACAATGCAGTGTCTAACAAAGAACTCAGAGTCCCCCATCTAAACCCTTGAAAAAAAGCCAAAGTCCCTGGAACCTGCACTAAAACTATCAGGATTCTTAATTTTTATACCAATACACAATTAAGATAGAAAAGGAAATAAACGAATACGTCCAAATCAACAATTACAGCATTCAGGAACCATTTGGGTTCAGAGTAACTGCCCCATTCCTGACTTCTAGATGTGTGCTTAAAATGCAAGGGCTGGAAAGTTACTCTGGCTACTATGGAGAAGATGCCCAAAAACATATGAGAGGCAACACGAATTAGCAATGTGAAGGAAACCCATGCTAGTTAACTCTTTTAAATCACCAAGCAGAGAGATAGTGGGAAGACAAGAGTTACTGCATTCTATGACCTTGGCCTTCCAGATCCATACGCAGGTGCAGAAGCTGGAGGGGACATGTGCTGTAGAGAGGAGCTCTTTGTTTCCCTTCAGAACAGTCTGAAATCTCAGGAATCCCAGCACTTAAGATACATCTCAGAGAAATCATACTGTGGTTGACTATGCCTAGCTCACGTATGTTTTCAATAGAAACACTGAAAATCATTTCAAGATGGAGGCATATACTTGTTAAACTTCCAAGTATAAGCTGAAGAACAAATAGAGCTATGCTAAATTGGTGTCTGGTTCTGGTACAGCCTGACAAAATGCTTAAGATGACACCGAATCCCAAGTGATCCCATAGAAACCACAAGTATCTGTATAATCTCCTATGACCAAATCAGTCTTAAATCTGTGAGGCTACTACATTTTCAGTCTGTTTTAATATATTTTCCATCAGGAATTGGCAAAGATGAGAAATACTTTATGGCTAAATTCAGAATATTTTGTGTGTTTGCGGCATTTGCACTTTTCTATTTTGAATATAAAATGTAAGTAAAGATAAACCCTATAAATGTGCAACTTCACCATGCATTTATTATGGAATAATAATACTTAGATTAAGCAAAAGATTTGTAACATTTGTCCATAACTTCATTACTGCAGAGTGAGCTGCACTAAGGGGCCTTGAACTGGTCCAGGAGACACGAAAGGACAAAATTCAACTCCAACTACCAGCAAATGAGCAGTTAAGGTATTACAAACTGAAGGCTCTGCAAAACCAGACTAAAATTAAGAGTTAAGAGCCTCTGCCAATTCTGGAACAGAACTGAAAGTCTGATTCTACCACCAGGAAGCAATAGTAGCCAGGGGAAAATGGGAAGGGATTAAGAAAGAGTGGGGTGAGAGACAAAAGCTGAAAGACCAGCGGGATGAAAGGTGAATTTGCTATCATAGGCGTCACCAAATGAGGGCTGCATGCCCTGTGAGTCTTGATAGACCATCATAAGGTATAAGTCCAACAGAGGGCTTCTTGGTCAGTTATGCAGGAGGCCAAGCTAGACAATCAGGATGATTTAGGATGTGCAGCTGGAGTTTCAGCACTGTCTGCTGCTTGCTCTATGTTGGTAGTTGTAACAGTATTGAGCTGTAAATGGGTGAGTGAGTAGCAGCATGCTGGCAGCACCGTGGCTGCAGTAAGGAGAGGTACGTGTGTATCTTGATGGTTCAAACACGTCCCATGTCAGTATAGTGAAATCTGCCATTTGTGTTAATAGTAGGAGCAATACAAATGTGTCTGCTTGCCATGGGGGTGGCCAGCAGTCAGGCAGTCTATGTGAATGGTAGTTGTGAAGGCACAGAAACGAGCAGCTCAAGGTACTGTCTGAAAAGAAATCTCTGTGGAAAGAAAAAAGGGAAATACCATTCTGCATGTCTGGGCTAGTGTGAATTCATCAGGCTCCGTGTTTGAATGGGAGCCAGGTATAGCGTACAAGTAACTCCTGTTCGCTGTGTCTGAACTAAATCCAAGTATTGTTTTGTCAGGATTTGTCCAACACGTGTTCTGTTTCCCTACTGTGTAGTAATGCTGCTGGAGACTGGGTGTTAGTACTGGAAACCTGATGATTCAAACAAAGAAGTATGAATGCTGTGTTGCACAACAGGAAGGAAGCGGGGACATGTAACCTCACCATGCATTTTATGGTGGTCAGAGGTTTCAGTTCATGTTAAAAGAATTCTTATTTGAGAAGTTTCAAAGGATTAAATATAGACCATCTTCCCATGCTAGATAGCTCTGCAAGCAACCTACTTCTCTGCTAACTGTGCTTGTGGGAATTTAATGTCTTGTTTATTAAATAATTATTTTTCTGGATCGACAGCTATCAGAGCCCAACCATGTAACTCCACTGCCTCCCATTCCTTGGCCATGGTCCCCAAAGTGAGAATATACATCCAGCACAAGTCCTCAAGCTGCCCCTGAATCCTTCCTCATGTTCAGTCTCACTGGTTTTGAGGAAGACAGGAGTATTACACAAGAGGTTTTAGGGTGGTAAAATAAACATCTGCTATTTGAGCCTCTGCCTTAAACTACCACATTGCCATGAATGAATAAGTTTCCATTAGCAAGAAGCTAGGAATTACACTCCATAGGAAGACTGCCAGCTCTTCTGCGACCCACCTCTGGCCAGTGCATGAGAGAAGTGCCCCTGGTAGGAAATCTGTGAGAATACTGAATGCTACTCACCTCTGATACTGCTGACAAGGCTGAATAGAACAAATGCATTCTAGCCACAGATGATGCCAAGGCCCTTCTCTCAGCAGAACAACAGCAGGGGAACTTGGTGTTAAAGGTGGAGAGGATGATGGTATCATCACTGAGAGTTGAGAAGACAACAGGCAGTTGAGATTGTTGCAGTGGAAGTCCACTAAGGCCTCAACCCTGGGATGTGAGATTTTTCCAGGCAGTGAAGGTATTAAGTGTCTTTACTATTTGCAAAATCCATGCTTAAAGCCTAAACAAACAAACCAACCTATAATTAAAGCAGGCAGTAATGAAATGGAAAAGAAAATCCACAAGCCAAAAAAGGGATGCCAACAGGTAGCAGGGAGGGGAGAAAAACAACTTTTGGTCTAATTAGGTGACAAATGCATGAAGTTGCCAAGAAGCAGTGGTTTTGCTGCAGCAAAACCACTAGAAACTTAGGACAAAAAACTTGAGACTCTATCTCAGGTCAAGAAGTAGTAGAGGTGACCACTGAAGGCACATTCCCCCTCATGCTCTTAGCACTGAGAATGAGGTATTCTATATGTACAGTTAGCCAAGCTCATACAGCTGGAGTGCAAGTGTCACCACAGTGCAATGGTTTCAGATGTTGTCACTCAAAGGAGAACAAGGAAATATGCATAAAATTAACTTCTTGGAGGAAGAAGGAGGGGAGGAGGAGGTGGCTGTTACTTGAAAACCCCAGTTCAAATGACCTACTGTTTGGACTAATAACATTACTCTTTATTCCCTAGTTTACAGGAGATTTCAATGCAACAGGACAGGTGTGAATTTATGAGATGATAGAATAGTATAAACCAAGAAGCAGTCTTTGGCTTTAATTAGGATAGTACTGCTGTCCTGCTGTGAGGTCATCAGGGATATTTAACTACCTGTATCTGTTCCTGCGAGGAGGGAAATGACAAATTAGTTTTCCAGTGGAGGATTCATTAGTATTCTGTCATTGGTGAGTCAGTATTTTTAGCTTAGTGAGCTCAAATGTATTGTGGTTTAGGCCTCAGAAGTTACCAACTCTGGGTAATGAAATAAAAGAAAAGAAATGGAGTGCATTAGGAACTGTGGAGTGATTTTCCAAGATCTTTTATGACCCATCCTCCTCACATGCTGGTTAGCATTAAGCACCTATTAACTCCATTTCAGGAAGGTGGTGATTAAACTGGGTCAAATGGAAGTGATTAGATTGGATTATGCCTGTCATGGAAAAAATTACTGGAAGATCTAAGAGGAAGGAAATTGCCACGCAGATCCCAGCAAGTTCTGCTGAAAGGTGTATATATGGATTTACTTTTCTCCCTGCAAAAGAGCTTTGGCCCACCCAGGATCCCTGGTGATTCCTCAGACTCACTTTGAATTGTATTGTTTTCATCTTGAAAGTTCCTCAGGACTGGTAAGGAAAGCTGTTGCCCCATCATTGCTCCCACTTGTGCGACCCACTCCTAGTCTACACCTGTGCTGGATTTTGGAAGCATCCCTGAAGACACTGAAGCTACCTTTCCTCAGGGATCTTCAATGAAAAAACCTCTCCTTTCTGGTGCCAAAAATTACTAAGGAGATGTTCAGATGGACAAGGAGGAATACCATGCCTACTGGGAGGGCAAACTCTGGAAGGCCAACAAGAGGGCCCAAAATGGAGAGAACTTGTACTTGAGACAGGGTTGATAACTGGGAAGGCACAGGGTGCTGTGGGTGTGCGCGAGCACATCCGCAGCACATGTAGTCCTTTGGATTTTTGCAACCCAGAGAGAAACCTCTCTCCCATAGACCCCTGCAGTGATCAGCAGTGTGAGCCTCAAATTGCTATGTGCTAGTAACAGGCTCCTGAGAGCCCAGGTCATGTAGAAGGCTCTGGAGACCCAGATATTGTCCTTGAAATCAGCCTCATGCAAGCATCTAACCTACACAGGCAACCCATGCATGATGTGTGCCATGGTCCTGAGCACTGGTGTAGAGCTCAGAGTAGACACATAACCTGACAAGCCTCTCTCTCAGCGCAGCCCCAGTTTAAGGCCACCCTCCATCACGCCATCTTGCCACGGAGAATCAAGTATGTTGGGACTGTTATGATTACTAAGAAAAAAGAAGTATTTTATTGTGGGGACTAGTACACAGTTTCCTGCTGGCCACCAGCCAAGGGATTGCTTCCTCCTGGTAACATCTCTGAGTGCTTTCTGTGAGCTTGGCTCCGCTACTCTATTCTACTGAGATTTTCAGCAGACACCATGTCACCATCCGCTCTGTCATAACCCTTCACCTCTGCTGCCTTCAGGGAACAGCCCCGGGGAAATGGGGCCAAGACGTGTGTATGTGCACAAGCCTGTGTATGTCCATGTGCCTGTGCACACAGCTGTGTTTATTTTATGTTGCATCTAGAAGAAAAGAGGATTATTTATGTTCTAATCATGATGTGTTCCACAAGCAAAGTATTTTCTGCTCTCACTTACTGCTCTCTTTAGGCCTGACCTCAAGCATTGTTCTTCTATTTGGAGACAGTCACATTTTTTCCATTTGGAAATGGAAATTTTAAATGTAATGGCATATTTAATGAAAAAAGCCCCAACAGTTACTTAGCAGGAGGAAGAGTTTTTATCTCTTTTTTCCCATTTTATGTTAGTTTTCTTTTGATCATCTTTCATTTTACTCTTTTTTTTCTATTTTATCGCTGAAAAAGGCAAGAAAAACAGTATCTGGAGAAAAGGCAGGAGCAATATTTTTTTCTCCCTTTTGGTTAAGAAATTAGAAAAGTTCAAAAGGTTTTACCCAAAAAAAGTCCATGTGAAAAGTACCTGTCATTTTCCGATTAGCACTGCCCTATTACTGATCAAAAGTATCCAGCCAATGAACCTACGTAAATTAGAAATGCTTGTGCACCATATGGAGCCAGCATTTCTTGGTAACTACAAAAGAAATGCCTTTTTTTTTTTTTTTCAAACTTCATAGTGATTTACAAAGATTATGCAAGTGGCCTTACAGCTTGGTTTTCTTTATCACCCTCAGCCTGCCTTTGCTAGAGGACGGCTCAGAGGACCAGTGGAATCAAATTAGTTTTGTAGGTTGCACTTCGAAAATACAGGAGAATGCAGATCTTTAACAAAATGAGCTTTTCTCCCATGTGTTTCTTATGAGTTTTGATTCAAACAACCTCAGAAGAGTTTTTACACAGTCTGAATAAAAAAATCTTTTAAAATCCTTTTAAAAATATTTTCCCCTTACTCCATTCTTAATTCCCCTCAGTACTTTCAGATTCCTTTCTGTTTTGAGGCACAAAATCCCTTCAGCTCTATTGCCTACATGACAAAAGGAGTAAGAACAAAGCGAGAGATTATGAAAAAAAAAACAAACCCACAAGATAATAATAAAAATTTCTTTTTTAAAAAGATCATTCATCATTATGCCGTAAGAAAACAAAACCCACCAAAACATACACTTTTTTTCCCCTCTTATGAGTCACATCTATCAAACAGGAGAAAATACTGTGTTATTCTATTTGGTTTCTAAGATGGATGCACAAGCTACCCTGGCTGTAGCCTCCAGGGACGTTGTCACCAAACAAATGCTGCCATTAAAGTGTTCGTAGGAGGTCCATTAGGAAAAGCAAAGAGAAAAACAATTTTCTGGGGGGTTGGGTATGAAAAGCAACTAATAACTAAATCTGGAAGTACAGCTGGGTGCTCTTAAATTAGAAATCTTTAGGAGGTCTCCCACACATCATTGTAGGATTACAAGTTTGCAGAAGAGTTTTTCTGAGCTGTGCATTGCTGCAGATATGTTTCGCCTCCTCCAGCTTTGCTATCCTTTTCTTGCTAAGCTTCTCTATGGCTGTAAGCCTCTCTCAGTTAACTCCCCAACATCTCTCTGAGCAACATCTCTCACTGCTCTTCTGTCTCTCCTTCCAATTCTCTCATTTCCTCGGTACTGTTTCAATCCCATATCTCAGCTGCTCAAGGGTAAAGAAGATTAGCTCAGTGGATTTCTCCCCTTCTCCATCAGCTGCCCCTATTATTTATCTCATTAAGGGGGAGAAAAAAAAAATTCTTAGGCGTTTTCTTGTGTCATTGTTCTCTGTGGGTAATGTCGTCGTTTTACAATACAGGTAAAATGCAATTTTCCCGCATACAGTGTTGCTTGGCCCTGTATCTGGTGAGTTGTTATTTTTTCCTGTTACCAGCTGAAAATATTTTTTCTGAAAACATGGCCATACTCCGATCTGAGAGGTCTAGCACAATATTTGAGCACTCCCTTGCAAGGACTACTCCACAGAGGCTGTGTTCTGCAAAGACATCTTAATGCATGCATAACGCCTGCATCTTAAGCACACATGTTTTACATGCATGTAAACAACCAGATTACCTCACCAGGTAGGTGGGCGTTTTTTCCAGGAGCAGTGGTTTGTTGAATGTATCATTACAGATGATGGAGGAAGAGAAGTAACTCCTCTCTTAGTTGACAAGGCACAGAGCAAATTTCTTGCAAAACGGGAATCTCCAGAATACCTACAACAGTTACTGGGCAGACTCTGAGATTGCTGCACACAGGGAGTTATTATTAACATGTTCCGTGGGAAGAAAAGAAAAACAATCAAATATTATTCCCCAATACCTTCCCCGTTAAGGCTAATATTAATCTTGGTTTGAAAATTAGACAGAACTCTTGTCATGCTTGTTCAGAACAGTAGATAACCTCAGAAATCAGGTGCTTTGGGCTAAAGGCCTCTAGAGGTCACCAGAACCTAATTAATAAGCACTGCTAAACCCATCTGTGAAGTGTAAATTGCTTTGCTTTGGTCGGGGCTTTCCACCTCTGCAGCTCTGGGTCTCCCCTCTCACAGGGAATCCAGACTGTCGTTAGATGGCGAGTAACATGAAATGCTTACAAACTCACCCCCTCCTGGAGAGGCTTCCTATGCAGAAGTCAGAGTCACCCAGTTGGCATCTTTTCCTCTATGCACGGTTCCAATCTTACCTGCATGCTCCTGTGATAAAACCGGCCCTGGCACAGATGAGTCTCTTGTGCCCCATGGGCGATGTCTTCGCCACACCTTAGTAAGGCCAGAGAAAACTGTATTACCAAAGTGAGAGAGATGCTAGTTCTTTCTCTTGTGCTGATGCATGAAAAAAAGTAACTCAAAATGGAACACAGGCTGAGCATGAAGATGAGGTGATAGGCAAGAATTTTTCTATGTACATTTTTGCCTGGCAAATTATGAGCTGCCAATACAGGAAACCACGTAAAGAGTAAGGGTTCCTTCCAGGTCACCCCCTGCTACATCTACAGGGAAAGCTTAGAGAAGCGCTACAATTTAGTTGCAATTAAGTGGTTGTCGTGAGTCCAGAGACCTCATATTCTTCACATAAGAGCAGAAGGGAAAGCTCAAGTAACTTTCCTAGAACTCTCTCCAGAAGTGAGACCAGCTTGGGAGGAGGGAGCTGAATACAGCTGAGGGAGAATATTTCTTTTAAGACAGCAAACAGAAGCTGTTCCTTTCAGGAGAAATTCCTCTGAAGAGAGCAAAGGTATTTATTTTGGGAGCAGTCACTGGAACAGAGGCCTGTGGTGTCTCAGCAGAGAGATTTTTGTCTCCTCTGAAAAGCCAGAAGAGTTGAATACAGACAAGTGACCTGTGCCTTGCCAGGATGCTGAGGGCGTTGGGGGGAGGCTGCTGTGAGGGGATCCTCACAAAGGGCTCCTTTGCTTCTTGATACAGGATACTGCAGGCCCAAGACCTTTCTTCAGAGTCCAGGGAGTTTTTCGGGATGCACAGCAGGAGGTGAGGCTTCAACAGCCTGTGTAGTAGCCCCTTTCTGTGGCCTGCCCTTTGCCTCAGCACCAGCAGGTAACTTGCACCCCTTATGCCCTGCTCTGGGAGCAGCAGCCCACAGTAATAGGATTGCCCTGAGTGTGTTTGCTGGGGATTAGCAGGTGTGTTATTTTTGCAGACTGGAACTGTGATGCTGCGGCCTGAATGGAGTCCACGTGTCAATTCCTAATCCCATGCAAAGCCCCACAGAGGTCAACAAGACCATAAACAGAGGTATGTGCCCACCTGAAGGGGGTCGGGATTATTTTTGTTGTAGCATACCACTCCCAGAGAGGAAACACTCATCTGAATCTTACAGCCATCCTTTACTTCCTTCCCTTTCAAAAGATGCACAGAGTTAGGGGCTTCTCTTCCTCTCAGTTCTCTTCTCAAGGCAGGGTCCTTGAGAAACCTTGCTGCCTCTTTCCCCCTCTCTAAACAGCAATCTCATCAAAATTTCTCAGTGGCTGCCATCTGTTGCAAGCAGGACACCACCCCTTTTGCTATTTACAGTGTAATTAACCTTTAGCAAATTAGCCTGGGATTGTCATGAAAGGATTAAGGCAACACACCCTTGACTTGTTCCCACTTTACAAATAAGTAGGGTGCTGCATTTGCAGCAATGTACCCATGACCCTGCCAAAACCCCTCCAGAATCAGCGGGGGTATTTTTTATCAGGGGGTTAGTTATATTTTTCTGCATCATCCCAGCAAATTTGCCAGCATGGGGAGCTGCGTGAGGAAGGGCTCTGACAGACACAGTCCTGTGGTAGTAGCTGTGGTGATATAAGACCTGGCCTTCCCCAGCAGTGTGGGTGCTGCTGAACATTGCTGCCCCAGTAGCAAGGATGTGGGGCCGTGTGTCATCCGAGTGTTGTAGTTTAAGCAGCCAAAGAAGGAAGTTGCTGCCAAAATACAGGGCTGTGATGTGCAGCAGCTGTGCTACGGAAACACACCCTTCCCTCCAGATTTCTGTGCGCATGTCAAGGAGACATAAAGCAAAGCACGCACACTGAGGCTTCCTGAGAACCTTAGACCTTGGCCCTTGTACAGCGGAGTTGACCCGTACAGATGTGCAGGGCGTGCCTGGGTTATCTGGATGGCCTTGTGCTTGCTGCCAGGCCTTGGGAGAATGCTTAGGCAAATGAGCCAGTTCCCCCAGCTCTAGCACAGCCTGAGTTCTGGTGGGAAAAGAGGCCTTGACTGGGGAAATCCAGCATGCTGGCCCTGCCACTGCTCCTCTTCAAACATGGCTGTAATTCCTGGCAGAGAGGCAAGATGGCCAGTAAAGGCAGTAACATCTTAAGCCGAAGCAGCTGCAGTCACCAGAGATGATGTCCTGAAAGCCAAAACCTCAGGACTCGAAGCTGCACCAGGGGACAGCTGCTGCACAGCAGTGCTGTTGGCAATACCTGAATTGGTGGGCGATGCTTTTGTTGCATTATCGGGAGCATTGTGTCTCATGCTGTGTTGTCCAGCATGGGCTTGTCCTGCTGTACCTCTGGCACCGCTACCTCCTCCTCACATAGAAGTCCCCCGCAGACAGCTTCTGGGGAGATGACGGCAGCCCAGGGAGTGGGAGCTTAGTGAGGAGAGAAACAACCTACGTTCCAAAACATAGCACCACCTCTGCCTCCTGAAAGTTTAACTGCATAGTGATTGTTGGTAGTGTACAACACTTGTTCTTCTTCAGTACCAAGATTCAAAGGGCATCACTCATAGGAACACTGTTCTGACAAGCCCCAGATGGTATTTATATGTTGTGATTGGGTGTAAACTGCTTCCTTACATTTCTTTGGATCCAGGCACTGCTAAGCAAAATATTTAATGTTACTGTGGATTCAGACCATGCTTGGCTGGGTCAGGTAATACAACACTCTTACTTCTTGATGATGAAAGTGTTTAGCTAACATAGTATCTTACAGCAAGAAAAATCAATCATAAAGCTATGTCATCATTGATGCAGTTCTGTCATCTATTTGCATGTCTTCTCTGGTTCCCAAACTCTGCCAAGGCTAAAAAACTTGGGAGGCTTTTCAGAGGTTTGCAACCATGTGTGTACCCTAAGGAAATAATGAGCACGTATAGAGATGAGAGCTAGATGGATACCATTCCCAGCCACCTCCCGGCTTTCTCTGATAGAAAAACACTTAAGAGCCAGCTTGGATGATACCAGCGCTGGAACCTTGGGCACACAGCATGCTCTGATCCAGAGGTACACATCAACACAGCCTGAGGTGACACAAATAGGTAATAACCCTTCAGCGTTACTGGAAGGAAAGGCTGACACGGTGGGATCTGCTGCGATGGTGAACTTGGAATTCTTCACACTGTTATGGTACAGACACTGCTAATATTCAGAACATCCAAAAATCTGGTAGGGAGAAGCAAGGGATTATACCAGTTTCAGCCTTACCCTCTGTGCTGCAGCAACACCTTAGCAGTAAGGCAAGTGGCCAAGCCCACAGTATAACTGAAAGGTTGCAGCATCATGGATGACAATAGCGTAAACAAAGCTGCACCATTAATTAAATAATAATAATAAAACGAATAGATAGTATAGTTGACATGGGATAATAGAGCAAATGAGTGTACTAAACCATTAGAGAACTACTTATCTTCTTATATAATCAATTACTAAATCCTTACTAAGAAGATGAAAGAGTGACTGATGTAATTTGCTGGTTATATGGGAAATTCAGACAGTTCCTTAAGGCTCTGATTCTTGTCAGATTTAGTAGCAAAAAGCTAACAATGCTCCTGCCCCCACAGCCGAAGCTAACAGGAACCATAAATCAAAGTCTCTAGATACTCACACTCAAGTGTTATCCGTGTAAACCAAAGTATGTGGCAGTTTGTCATAATATGTCAAGCTGTAAGATGTCAAAAGGGGCTCAGGCTGAGAAGCTGACACAGAGGCTGTTTGTTGGAGGGGCAGCAACTCCGAGCTCATGTGCGGAGTGGACAACTGGCTGTGCTAATCTCTTTACCTGAAGTGACTGAATCTGACAAGGATCATGACTCAGAGACCTTGGTATTAGGCTTTTTGGCATGTAATGAGGGGTGTGACGTCCTGGGAAGACTGAATTTAGATGCCTTAACTATCAAGATAACGGTGGACATGCTGGTTCTTCTCAGTTCAAGACAAGAAGAACAATTGTATACATGGGCCTACACTAACGAGCTTGTCCATGATTTCAGTAAGTCAACTGAAGTGAAATAGCCCATCTCTAGTGAATTAGGTCATCAGCAGTGCCCTCTTTGGCAAGGGGCTCTGATGCTGAAAACCTAGGGGACTGTTAAAGAAGTTAAGGCACTTTTCATTTCGCCTTCCAGGGCACAGCCCAAGTTGATTAAGAACACTAGGACGAGTACCTCTGCTTTATAATATCTCAATTATGCCCTAATTAATATTGAAAAAAAAATCTGGCAAAAGCAGCTTAAAGAAGCTGCAGGGGTTTTATCTTCAGTCACTTCCTAGTCTGCTATCTGCAGATGTTAAAACTGCACAATAAAAAAAATAAAATAAAATCATCAGCCACGGAACCTCTTTCTGCAAACAGCATCTTCAGC
This sequence comes from Ceryle rudis, assembly GCA_033439905.1. NCBI lineage: Eukaryota > Metazoa > Chordata > Aves > Coraciiformes > Cerylidae > Ceryle > Ceryle rudis. The sequence continues at coordinate 16,784 of JAAGNO010020175.1, forward strand.
CCGGCTAATTAAGAAAGATTTTGGCACGACAGGTTATTTTAGGAACAGCTCTTGGCTCAGGGAATTTGGCTGCTTATGCTAGGTGTCCAGGAGACAGGCTACGAGACCTCCGAATTTTTAAACGGTAATTGCCTCAAAAACAAACAAACAAAAAAACCCACCCCAAAGACGTGGAGCAAAGAACTTTTGAAACCCTTGACCGCAGTGCAGGGGCAGCTTCTCCCCGGCCCGGCTGAGCTGCGGCGTTACAAGATACCGAGAAATTGCCCTTGACGGCCGGCCGGCCTGCCCCGCGCCGGGCAACCGCCTCAGGCTCTCGCCCGCACTGGGGCCCGCGAAGGGATGGCAACCCCCGGCCGCCACGGGGCCTCTGCGCCGCGGCCGAGACGACGCCAGCAGAGCAGCAGCGTCAGGACAGGGCTCAACGGGCTGCTCAGGCAAACCCGCCCGACACCGGGGCCGCCCTGGGCCGGGCCGCCTCATGCCTGGCGCCGCCGGGTCAGTCTGGGCGGGCCCAGGGGGGAAACCGAGCACGCCCCGCGCCAGGGTGGGCTCGAACCACTGGGCCGAGGGGACCCACCCACACCGTCACCAGCTCCCAAGAAACAGGAGCGCCCAGCGACAGCCCGGCCCCCTCCTCCTACGTTCTGCCCCGGTCAGCTCCCTCTCCCTGTCGTCACTTCCAGGATGGAACTGCTCCCCACCCTACCTCTCCTCAGGAACAGCAAGAATATGGTTGCCTGGTAACAGCGTGGCGTGACGTCACTGTAGAACGACTTCCCTTTGCCCTCGCTGCGCCGGAAGGGTCTTGGCGCGGCGGTGACGTCGGTGCTTCCTTCTTTCCCGTCGAGGCTGGAGCGGAGGTAGGAGTGCGTCTTCTGTGTCCGCCATCCGCCGCCATCCTCCCCTACCCTGCCGTGCTGCTCGGCCTGGCTCTGTCAGGGGTCTCCCCGCGCCTCTCCCCGCGCAGGGGGTGGCCGGGCCGCTGCGCAGTTTGGCGGGGGGGCTGCGGGCCGTGGCCTGGTGCGGCCGGGCTAGGCATTAACGGCCGCGGGGCGAGAGGGAGAGGGGTAGGGGCGCCCTCGCTGTCAGCGGTGCTAACGGCGGGTGTTGGCCGCAGGGCGCCATGGGTCGTGTGATCCGAGGCCAGAGAAAGGGCGCGGGCTCCGTCTTCCGCGCCCACGTGAAGCACAGGAAGGGCCCGGCCAAGCTCCGCGCCGTCGACTTCGCCGAGAGGCACGGGTACATCAAGGGCATCGTCAAGGTAGGAGCGGGCCCTTCGCGGCGGGTCTCCTGGGGGAGCGCGGCGGTGTCTGTCCCTGGGTACTTTGGGCCCCGCTAAGGCGGGACACACGGCTGGAAGGGCTCTCAGTAGGTTGTCGTCGAGTGCCCTGAAGTACACATCTCCCTCCATCTCGCTTGCGTAAGGGACCTGAAGTCTTGACAGCTGTCCTGGAAGCCGTTTGACTGCTCCTTGTTAAGACTTCTCATGTTCTGTTAAATAAGTTACGTTCTTTGAAATGTTAAAAACAGTTTGGATTTATGACAGCATTTAAACCAAGAAGCTGACAGCATGTAGACATCAGTATGATTTTTCTGTTAGGGCTTTTCTAATGTAGGAATATCAGCGTGATTTTAGATCACCTAGGAATTCCTTATGTCTTATGAAACAAGGATGAGGAGAGTTGCCTGTGTAGTTAATCACGTCTTTAAAAAAAAATTAAAAATCAGCTTTTATAAACACTAAGGAGTATCCATCATCTTAGCCCTGAGCAGTGGGGGCGAGGCAGTACTTTTATTTGGGGTATGGTACAGTGTTTCAGGAGTGCTGTAGATATTTTTTGAGTGTCAGTGACTTAGACTGCAAACGGTGCTGCTGGGTACCTGGCTAGATTGTCTGAACACCTCGCTGTTTCTTCAGCCTTTTAGAGCAAGACCCTTTTCAGGCTGTAGAGGGAACTTTGATCACACCAGCATTGAATTTGATAATAAAAAGTAGGTAGGTAGGTTTGACCTAAACTTATGTAACACATGGGGGGTTGGTGCCCAGCAGGGCTGATAACAGCAGGAAAGATGTTAGTACTGGAAACCAACAACATGTGAGTTTTTCTAGAAAAGAAAGAGCTGTAGTCTGAATACATGGTCGTGTGTTGGAATATCAGTGTATTTCAGGAACAGAAGTGACATGGGTTTTTTTTCCAAGAGAAAAAGAAACACTGAGTCTGTGGTTTCTCATTTAGGGGCTTATATTACTTCAGTGTACTTAATACCAGAAGGTTAGAAACATTTCCACATTTCTTCTAACATTTCTTAAGAAAACACTTGGAGAGATTGCTGCTTGCGTCCAACTTTGTCTCTGCCTGAAGGTTTTTGGGCAACTAGTGACAGTGAATTTCTTAATACAGAGATATGATCTCGGCAGAGTGTCAGGGATAAAACTGTTCAAACATGATTAGTTTCAAGCAGCACACTTAACCACAGTCATTATTTTGTGATACAGATATTTGAGGTCGTATTCTTACAAATGTGAATCTTCAACTCATTCATGTCAGGAGAAATGAAGATCCCTCTGAGAAAGGGGATTATCTCAGTAGTAATTATCCCAGCTTTTCCTAGGTCTTGATTTCTACAGAACCCATGACAAATGCTGTATCCCATTCTAAAGCACATCTGTGTTCCAACAGGACATCATCCATGATCCTGGCCGAGGCGCTCCCCTTGCCAAGATTGCCTTCCGTGACCCATATCGGTTTAAGAAAAGAACCGAGCTGTTCATTGCTGCTGAGGGTATTCATACTGGTCAGTTTGTTTACTGCGGCAAGAAAGGTGAGTTAAGATGGAGAGTGTGTTGCCTGGGTACTTTCGGAATGCCAAGCAGGTGTCACCTGAATGTGTGAAGTTCAGGGTGTTGAAGTGCAGGCAGGAGCCAGCACAGAGCAGTAGCTTACACTAGCTTCAGGTAAACCTAGGCTTCCTTGGAGGTTGTGATCTCACACAGCCTGTTTCCATTAACAAACCTAACTGCAGTTCTTGTCAGGTGTTCGGATTGTTCTGTCTGGAGTCCCATTTACCTGTCTTTCTGTTACGTTGAATGTGAAACTTGTTTTTCAAGTCAAACAATAGAAAGTGCCCCTCTGCCTGCCGCTGCTGAAGCAGTGGTGCAGTGCCTGCCCTTTTGTGCCCAGACACCCATGTTAAATAGAACTATATTTCAAGTACAGGAGCCTGAATGAAGCTGTTGGTTCTCTGATTGCTTTTTGCAGCTCAGCTGAACATTGGCAATGTTTTACCTGTTGGCACCATGCCAGAAGGCACCATCGTGTGCTGCCTGGAGGAGAAGCCTGGTGACCGTGGAAAGCTGGCCCGTGCATCTGGAAACTACGCCACCGTCATCTCTCATAACCCCGAAACAAAGAAAACCAGAGTGAAGCTGCCTTCTGGCTCCAAGAAAGTGATCTCTTCTGCAAACAGAGCTGTTGTTGGTAAGGAGTGACAGCTATGAACTTGTCTGGTCACTGAGTTTATGTACTGCTAAGCAAGCTTCCTAACAGGGCCCCAGTTTCTAATACTACCTTGAGAATAGCACCTTTTACAGGCTGCAGCCTGGGCTGTGCACGAATGCCTAACTCGTATATGATGCCTGTGTTACTTTTGGTTCACGGTAACTTAAATTTGGAGATGGTTTGACTGAGCAAGAGGACAGAAAAATAGATACTCATTGTCCTCAAGCTGTAATGGAACTCCAGTCCATGGGGAAGAACATCTGCAGAAAATGGCATTGATGGTTTCCTGCTTTTGGTACAGTGACAGACTACAAGGGTAGTGCTGGAGGTGCTCAGCTACTGGAGGTGTCATCAGTTGGGTGAAATATTCTGGAAGGTTTGACAAGGAATGAAATTGCCATTGTTAAGAGGCAAAATTTTTTCCAGCTCGTACACTTGCTGATTTGACTGACAGCTGGGATGGCTGCTGTGCTCAAGTGACTCTCCTGCCTGCCTCTGAATAGAGGACACTAAAATGAGTAATCTGGTGGTCTGTTACTCAAGTAAAATTGAGTAACTAGGTATTAAACCTTAAAGTACTTCAAAGTCCCCTGAGCTCTTTGAAGTCATACTTTCTTTAGTTGAAAAACTGTTGTTAATGTCACCCAAGAAATTTTAGCAATAAAACTGGTAATGCTTTAGAAAGTGTTAAACTCAGTCCTGTATGTATGGATTCAAACATAATTAAACTACCCGTCCTCTTGCAGACCACTTAAGGTGTGACTGTGTAGCTTGAGTCTAATCCCACTGTTCGTGTTGGCTGGAAAACAGTAGTTTCAACTGGGATCGTTCGATACTTGGCTTTAGAAGCTTATTTTTAGAATTTGGATATTGTTAAGGATTGGTCTGGTGCTTAAACACTTCCTTTTTGCACTTTTGTCTGTTCTATGTTACCATTCTGGTAATTTTTCTCAGGAATTGTTGCTGGTGGAGGTCGTATTGACAAGCCCATCCTGAAGGCTGGCCGTGCCTATCACAAGTACAAGGCAAAGAGAAACTGCTGGCCACGTGTCCGTGGTGTGGCCATGAACGTGAGTCTATTTGCAGTTAGAGTTTTCGCTTCCTTACGATTTAGAAATGATTTGTTTGATACATGGAGGAGCCTGGCAATGTATCTGGAAAGAAAGCTTCACAGGTCACCATGTAATTGCACGTTTAATTAGGGCAGTTAGCAGCACTTGATAGTTACCGCGCTGTATGAAAAATGAAGCTGTTCAATTTTTTCTTCCCTTAAATCAGTTTTATTGCTGTTAATCACTACGGTTGCTGTTATATTTCTGTAAATGTGATTTTCCTTGTTCATTTATGTTGTTAATTACATTGACCGCTCACTTTCCTTTTCCACAGCCTGTAGAACATCCCTTTGGCGGTGGTAACCATCAGCACATTGGCAAGCCTTCCACCATCAGGAGAGATGCTCCTGCTGGACGCAAAGTTGGTCTCATTGCTGCCCGTCGTACGGGTAGACTGCGTGGAACGAAGACTGTGCAGGAAAAAGAGAACTAGAGATCCAGTACGGAGTTCACAGAATAAATTTTTAAAACATAGCTCGTGTGAAGTTCAAATGAATCTGTTGCTGAATTGCAGCTAATGCAGAGATAGTATTCAACTTCAACAGTGGAAGTTGTGAGTGGAGATGAGGGTTCCCCTCCCCACCTTGAGGAGCAGGAATTTTCAGCCAGTGGTTGCAGTCTGTAAGCTGGTACTGCAGTCTAAGCTGGTACTACAGGCTGGAATAACACTTTGCGTAGAAGCTCTTGGGCCCCGGTGTGATGTTAACACTGGCCTAGTTATGTTGTTGCTTAAGCCTGTCAAAGCCTTACAGACCGATCACGTGAAGCTTTGGTTACCTATTTTTTAGGAATCTAGATGAGATGGTTAAAGGGTGCTCAGTTTTCTAAGTTCGTATAAAATGTTTTTCCATTTTTATCTGCTATGTTTCTTTGAAAGGAAAGCTTGAGAGTAGCAGAATTTAGAGGGGTTTCAGCTGCTGTTACTGTCAAGTTTGGGCCTCCCTTTTGAACTATCAAGCTACAACAGAATCAAAGATAACTCCCTCTGAGAACAAACTCAAAAGTTTAAGTGTCACAGAACCTGCCACTTTGTCTTTTCCAAACACTGACAAATAAAACAGCTTCAAACTTGCCTCCTTTGCAGGCCATTTAGCAGAGTGGGGTCCGGCTTCCTGAGTGGCTTTTCTTAATTGCTGTAATGACACAGGTAGCGCTGAAGCTTCACACAAGCTGCATGCTCAGAAGAAAGTTCTGTGAAAAGCCAGCTTTTTGGAAGGGCTCAGGGAGTGAGAAGCTCTGTGGTTTACTGCAAAATGGCTTAATTTACAGCCTTTGTAGGAGAAAAAAGTAAAAAGCCATCAGCAGCTGGAGCTCAACTTGATTTTTGGGCATGCCTAAAGCGAGGACTCCTGTTCACGTGCTGCAGCACCTCTGGCTTTGCTGGAGGCATACACTCCACTGCTGCTTGCTTTGCAGGTCAGCCATGGCTTGAGCTGCTGAGCTTAGCTGTGTGCCCTGGGTGGTGACAGCAGTTCTTGTCAGGCCTCCCTCTAGGGCTGGAGGGAGTACCCAGCGCTCCCTAGAAAACAAGAAATGACCTCTGGGACAAGTGTGCTCCCTGCCTGCTGTAGCACCTGGTCCCAGGCTGCTGTGTTGACCAGCCAGTATTGCCACTGCTGCAAGCCAGCGGCAAGAGGAGGTTGATCAGGTCCAGGTTCTCAACACTTCTCGTAGTCTTCTTATTCAGTCTGTTGTGATCAGCTCCAGTGTAGCTGGAAGTGCTATTGAAATAGATGCGGACTCTTCTAGGGGCTTCGTGTTTCCACACGTTGTAAAGCAATGATCGTTTGGAAGACGTGACAAGGTAGATGGAATCAAAAGTGTATTTGCTCTTTAGAAGCAAAAGCTTCTTTCCCTTTAGGTGCAGGGTTGTTCACACACAGCAATCAAAATAATGCCACTGATCCTGAAATGGCCGTGCCAGACCCCCACCTGTGAGTATGATGGGATATTGACAGGAGTCCAGTAGAATGCAAAGCAAGAAGTTATTTTCTACATCCACCTACAACAATAATACTAGAGCTGGCTACAGATAGGGGAAAAGGTGATTAAAGAACACCAACCACACACCTTGAAGAAAGGCACCAGATCACATGTGGGAGAAATCAATCTAAAAAGTAATGACAAGTTTTGTTGCTGTTTATATACTTATATTTGTATACTCCCAACATCATCAAAGTTTGTGAAAGTTCTTGTCTCATGTTCTGCCATGACAGCAGAAGCTCTGGCATATGTGTGTATTCACCTGACAGATCTAAATTTAACACTCCTCCAACACAGTATTGAAAGAATGAAGTATTTAATGTTCAGATGACTACCCTGACAAGAGCCAAGTTAATAAGAAAGCTTTCACAGTATGACACATACAGCAGAAGTTTTCTCCCAGAGCTGTAAATTCAGGCTGTTGATACAAAGAGCTTAAAGAACAATTTGCATTAAATGCACCTTAAAGAACTGGAAACCCTGGTTTCCAAACACGCTTGGATTTCTAGACTCCATATATTTTTTAGGGAAGGGGGAGATTGTTACAACTCTTGCTGCCTTTGTTGCTGATCCCAGGCTCTGACAGTAGGCCACAGACGGGCAGGTGTTCACAGGCAATAGCTGGAGTATTAGTGCATTAAACCTACAGACATGGACTAATTGCACAGGTAGCTAAGTACCATATACTGCTGAAGGAAGCTACAAACACAATGTAAATACACAGGATGCAAAGCTAAAAGTCTCTTTAAATTCACACAATAGTATGAGGATTTTGAAGGTTTGACTCCCTTCACCCAACCTGAGGGACAATCTTGTTGCAAGTACCTATTATTAAAGCACAGTCCCTTGTAAGGAAGTTTGCAACAAATTGGAGGCTTCATAGCTGTATCCCATAGGCCTGAAGGCACACAGCATATTTTAACATTTTAACTGCTCCTTTGGAAAGACTACCAGGCACTGAAAGCCAGGGTACAGAAAAATCTTAAGAGTATATTCCAACCATGATGCCATAACTGTGCTAAACAGGGAGTTCATGCCAATCACCCAAGGACAACTTAGATACATCCATTTGTTCACACATGGAAGCTTTAACATGTGAATAGGTAATGAAGCAGACCCTTGGGGCAATGCACATTTCAGAGCAGTGGGACAGGACTACTCAGCCAAACTGAACTAAAGGAGCAGATGAAGTCAGAGGTGGACTTTTATGCAAGATGGTGCTTGAAGAAACTGTGGGGAATCTGTGTGTGTACATATATACAGGGCAGAACTTAAGACTGCAAGAATTGGGTTACAGAAATGCTCCTGCACTGGATCCAGCAGATTGAGAGAGGTGATCCCACCCCTTTACTCTGCCCTGGTGAGACCTCACCTGGAGTACTGTGTCCAGCACTGGAGCCCCAACACAAGAAAGACATGGACCTGCTGGAGAGTGTCCAGAGGAGGGTCACAAAAATTATTAGAGAGCTGGAGCAGCTCTCCTATGAGGACAGGCTGAGAGAGTTGGGGTTGTTCAGCCTGCAGAAGAGAAAGCTCTGGGGAGACCTTACAGCAACCTTCCAGTACCTGAAAGGGGCCTGTAAGAAAGCAGGGGAGGATTTATTTAGAAAGGTTTGTAGTGACAGGACAAGGGGTAATGGTTTTAAGCTAGAAAAGGGTAGATTTAGGTTAGACATTAGGAAAAAGTTCTTCAATATGAGGGTGATAGATCACTGGCATAGGTTGCCCAGAGAGGTGGTGGAGGCCCCACCCCTGGAGACATTCAAGGCCAGGCTTGATGAAGCTCTGAGCAGCCTGACCTAGTTAGAGATGTCTGTGCTTATGGCAGGGGGGTTGGACTAGATGACCTTTAGAGGTCCCTTCCGACCCAATAGATTCTATGATTCCCTGGTGGAGCCCCACCACAAGTACGTTGAAGGTGGCACAAAGGCCACTGACACCCACACGAGTCCTCAGCCTCCACAGTGGTGAGCAAGGGCCCATGGTGCACCATGGGCAGGCATGAAAGGAGAGGTTTCTAAGTGAAACATTGAGTACTTACAGCCAGGTTGCCAGATGACCTGACAGGACACAATACAGAAAAGCAGTATCAGAATGTAAGTCCTTCAAAGAGGAAAATTACTCTAGAGACTTTAAGTCCGGTAAGATGTAACTTGAATTAAAAATGCCACAGGAATATTAGCAAGTGACCACAGCACATGACAAACACTCTCCAGGGGCAAAATGTTCCCTCCAGCACTACCACGGCCAGTGCTAAAACTTTATGAAAAGAAATGCAAGGGAAGAAGAAATTTAATAAAGCCAATAACTAAAAAAATCAGAGACTCTAAAGAAAACAACCTAAAATGAAAAAACATCAACAAATTATGTTTTCCAAACTGAAGGTCTAACTTAAGACAAGCTGTAGAATAGAGGGTGAGCTCCAGCAGATTACAATGTGACAAGGAAAGAATAAAAAAAGAACCCCCACAATATATACCATTGAGTTACTAAGAAGCTTACTTCAGCCTGGAAGAATTGGTGAAAGCATTGAATAGAAAAATGAAAATGGCCCTGAAGTTAACATCAGTTGCCAGCCTCTTCATGAGCTGAAGGGAGTGTCAGCCACCTGTGGTGTGCAGGAGGTTCATCTGAACAGGCTAATAGCTCCTTCTGAATTTATGCCGTAGAAATCAGAATTTAAACAAGACAGGGACACTGCAAAGAAGCAGGGCACCTTCCTTTACCACCTTGGCTGGAAAGATCCTCTGTGTAGGCGTACTACTTTCAAACAACAATAATGTGGTGCTAACACGGCAGTATCAAGTAGGACAGTATTCAGACAAATCAAGAGCATTTTGTCACCAGGATCTGGTGTATTTAACCACAATCTATGACTGGTCCTGGGATTCATAGGTGAGAGATTTACCATACAGTGAAATAAAACAACTGGAAATAGTCCCCCCTTGTTTCCCACCTTGGTTGGTATAGCCTCCATCGCGCAGCATGCAGATGCCTGCTGCACTCCTGTGTTGCACAGTTTGGCTACTGCTAAATCATCTAAGGTGCCAATAGAATAAATTAAAGCTCAAGCATCTCCCTTCTGCCCCCTTCCCCTGCATCTGCATGAGGCTGATGTTCACCCCTAGCAGCCAGCACGATGGTCCCTCCACACCCAGCTCCAAACCTCCCTCTCTCTTGAGAACTTGTTGACTACAGAAAACTGATGACCTGGTGGAGAAGTGGATGGACTTCTGAGCTCCCACTTTTGCTGAAGAAGCTTTAACACAAAACCACTTTTGAATGTAAGTGAGCAAAAATAAATGCAAACACTGTTCAATAGTAAATACACAGCATCCCTGCATGGTCTTGTGCTTCTCCTATCCCTGTAACATCACGTGCTTTTATATTCACTCCTAGTAATTCTATTTTAAATATGTATCATATTCAGCAACCTCTTGCTTAAACCAGCTGTTCTTATCAGCATTATGGACTACGCAGCTGATTTGCTAACATCGTTCATATCCAGGATACATCACAGATGAGTGTCTCAATTCCCAGCCCTAATGTGGCACAGAGGACACAAGCTACAATATATATATATAGTCAAACTTCAAAAACTACAGCCATGCTTATTAGTAAAATAGCAATTGAAAAAATCTCCTGTAAAGATGAGCATGGCTACAAAGACATCAGAAATCTTGAACCAAAGCAAACTCTGTTTTAAAGAAATATATTCAGTGTTCATGCAGGAATTTCAGTAGTTATTGCCAGTATAAGGCTTTGTTTGCTTAAAAAAAAAAAAACAAAACAAAACAAAACAAACCACACACAAACAAAAAACCAAACCAAAACAACAACAAAACAAACCAAACAAAAACCACATACCCGTGAAGCACTAAAAAGTCTTCTTTTAGAAGGGCTTCAAATTTCCACCTACTGAAAGACCAAACAGCATTTTCTTTAAACTTTCTTAAGGGCTTATTGAAAAACACCAAGTCCTACTTAAGCAATGATGTGTATCACAAATTCTTTTATCACAGTATAGCACCTTCATTTAACATTATTATCCCTTTCCAATCTACTGCTCCACTGATAACCTTAGCAGCCTTATGGGTGTTGTGCAGACAGCACACAATTCTAACTTGTGCTGAGACACACATGGCAGAAGCAAGACTTCATCCAGAGATGGGTGAAGATCACTTCTCCAGTGCTTTCCACACCAGCATCTCCCAGTCCTACCGCAGTGCCTGCAAACTAACTGCCCTCTCATGATAAATCAGAAGGAAGATGTGTTTCTGGAGAACACAGAGCCTGCTGCTACACACCATTGCAGGTCAGAGCAAATCCATCCAGAGATTTTTGCAAAAAGAAGAAAGGAAAGCAAGCTTCAGCAACAAAATTCTAATGCTCACTGTTGAAGTTACGAGGCGAGTATCAAAACCAAGAGAAATACCTGGGGTCATATTTTCAGCTAATATAAAAATGATGGGAGCACAAATTCTGAAAGGTTTTAGGGTGTTGGGTTATGGATAAATCATTACATATTTCACAGTTTCCACAGAAGTTAAATTGAAGATTGGCTTTTTTTTTTTTTTTTTTTGTCCTGTGGCATTAATGAATTCTCAGAGAGAAATGTGAGAACAGAAAACATTCATGGCATTTGCTATATACATTTTTCATCAAAAGCTTTCTTCTCACAGTTTATAGCAACCCCCCAGCTGGTAATGATCTAGTGGGATATATCCAAAATTAATCTTGATTTCTTATTTTTGCTAACATGTCAATATCCAGAGAATTCACAGGCACATCCACTCCGATGGACTACATCAGCTGAACAGGGCTATGATAAACTCGGGTGTTACCTACTTCCACGGAAGTCTTGTTCAAATTGTTTTTTATTCAGTATTAGTACTACAAATTCCTAGCCATTTGTGATTGTTTTGTAATTTCATTTACATGTCTGCAAAGCAAGTGCCGAGAGCAAACATAGTAAACCAGACATTTCCATTCGCTCGCCATTACACCCACTTCAAATTCCTTTTCCGTGATGGCCCTTGCTCTGGTAGAGCAAAGCCACCATATAATTGGCACGTTAGGGATACATGGGTAACAGCAGCTGCCCAGCAGCCTGCTTCGGCTTTTGACAACCTGGCATGTGAAGAGACACCTGTCCCTGGAGTAACCACTCAGTACCAAGTGCAATTTACAGAAGCCTTTGGCACTCAGCAGCCACGTAGGTGGAATGATCCCCAGGAATGTTCCCGCGCAGGGAACTCTTCTCCAGCGACTATGGTGCAATCAGGTTAATTCTTATGTGCTATAATAGATTCAAAGGCAACAGTGAACCTGCCTACTTTCCCGAACTGAGGACACTGCAGTTTTATTTCTCTGTCTTCATCATATTAAGTCTTCAATCAACAGCTTCATTATATTTTAATAAATTCAACACAAGAGTCCTCCACTAGCCCATTCTTCAGTTAAGTCCACATTTTATTTATTGTTTGCTGTTGGTACTTCAATCATATTTATATATACATAATCTAAAACCTACATCAAAATCATGTTGACTGCTCTGAAGATCGAGAGAAGTGACACAACTGAAGTATTCTTCCACAGCTATATGGTAAGTCTACATTCCCACAGCAATTTTTTGGTTCACGTTGCAGAAGATTCAGAGAGCCAATGAAGGTCTCAGACTTGGAGTGGGAGGGTTACACAGTTCTCTTTCAGCATTTCAATCTTACACACAACCACGGTAGCGATCAGAAACATTTATTTCTAGATAATAGTCTTTCCAGAATATTGACTTTACACATTCTGACATTACTCCCTTTCTAAACTCTCACCGTATCAGCATTGCTAGAAACCAGTATACCTCCCTGCGGCTGCATTATTTGAACAGTATTAGTTGCAAAAAGATTTTATGCTACTTCACATGGATAAGGAGGTAGCATGAGAGACGGAGTAGAAGTGTTTGTGAGTCCATGTCGTGCCACCTGAAAAATGCCAGTTTCTTCACTTTGATGCAAACATACACACACCTAACTCTCAGGAGTCACGTTTCAAATGATTTCACCCACCCCTAAGGGGAGGCAGGAACTGCTGCCCTGTGTGTGCCCAGCAGCCAGCCTGACTAGGTATTTCTGCACCTGTACTGGCCTGACCCAGAAGAAACTGTCACGCTCCTAAAGCCACTTGGCACATCAGCCTGCAGCAGCTCTGCAATGAACATCAAGAGGTAGAAAGTATTAACAGAACAAGGTTGCGAAGCCTCTCACTCAGCCCACTCCCTGTCTTTTATTTGCTATGGGGATTCAACTGGGTACAGATCTTAGAAAAGTAATAGCAAATGCTTTATATGCTGCTTAATTGGCACCTTGCTAGAAATCAATTCTTCCATGCTTGGGTAAGCCTGTAGTTCAGAAGAGTTCACACCAGGAGGGCTCATATGCAGCTGCTACCAGCGGTGTGTGTGAGCCCAGGGAAAGCACACTCCTTGTTCCCAGGTCCCAAGGGATTTCACATAGTATGGCCTCTCTCCCTTCAATGGAGTGTTTTCATTTCTGCTATCTCACCTGTTCTTAATGTTGCAGCAGGACAGGCAGATAGAATTTGTGAGTATCTTTACATCTTGAAGACCTCATCTTCATGCTTCTAAGCTTCTGAACTTGCTTCCAGAAGACTGACTCTAAAGCACTTACCTGATACTTAAAATACAATCAAGTATACTAAGAAGCAGCCAAGTTTTCAATCACCCTTCTTTTCACAAGTCGATTCTAGCAAGACTACCATTTTTATTCACCTGTAGAAACTGTTCAAGATAGAAAATGAAGCAAAAAAAAAAAATTCCCCAAGAAATCCCAAACAAAATCCTGTAAGCTACAAACTATTTGAATTAAGACTGCCACCAGTAGCATGAAGCTTTCACATCCCCCATAAATTCTGAGAAGACTGAAGGGATGACAAAGCCCACCTGGTGAAGGCTGTGGCTGCTGCTACTCCACTGTAAAAGGCTCTGGCTTGGAGAGCTGGGCTGCCTGGCAATCATGGTTCTTTTGTAGGAGCTAACAGCAAAACAGCACATGTAGGTAAAAAAGGAGGTAAAACCCATTATGGCAAGTGATTTGATTCCAAGAAAATACAAAAATATTAAATAGAAAATGATCCTGGCAATACAGCATGAGAAACTTGATATGAACCATGAGAAATGGACAGGAATGTAGGAGTGATGGACAAGAACTGAGCAGCATTTCAATAAATAAAGCCACAAAAAAAGGCTAATACCTTTAAAAACTGCATCCACAGAGGTATCATTACAGAAAAGAAATTTAACTGCTCACTTAATGGCTCAGGTGAAACCACACTTTGAAAGCATTCATCCAGTCCTGGTCATTGCATGAAAACAGAAACAGCACAATGCAAATGGCCATGTGGATTAGGGAAGTGGCTTATGTGGGAAAAACAAACATTTAAAGATTTTGCTCTGCTAAGGACTAAAGGGGACGTAACCACAAATGCATCAGGAAGCTGCAAGCTGTGCAGCTGAGACAGCTTAGGGCAATATAAAGCAAGTCATTGAAGAGCAACCGTAAATTAAGAACACAAATGAACATTACCAGACATTTTAAGTAGTATAGACACAGAAAAGAGAATGATCTCATTTTCCTGCACTGGATGTTCTTCTATGGGTAGATACAGGATGAAATCATAGAACCCATTTACTTTTTCCCCTTCTATTATTCACAGTTAGCTCATTGTTAAAAACTAGAAGACATTTGCACATTACTTTGATTGTTGGAGAATGATGCTGTCACTTCAGAATTGTGCTGATGTAATTAAGGCTATATCAAATTCTTTTATGGAAAGAGCCTGTAGGTCATTTTTATTATCAAAAAGTATCTTAAAGGAATTCTAAAGCTAAAAAATAGAGTTGGGTATTTAAGATCTGACAAAAAGTTAGCCCTTACTCTGGAGAGCGTTCTCCTTCAGAAACTAGTTCTCTGTGCTTGTTTTGAGTTCATTGTCTGCAAATAAGTGTAAATAAAGCAAATCAGATAGCTGTCTTTTGTGCCACCTGCTGACTTAACTGGCTTGATCCTTGCCACACATCACCGGCTTCAAGTCTTAGGGTGCTGAAATGGACAGGACTCGTGCAAATGTCACTGAAATCCATGGATACACCACAGCTTACACTGGAAAAATGGATTACAGGAAGATGATCTCTGAATTTAAAGTGCTGCAATCTATGACAGCACACTATCTGTGGACAGCCTACTGTAACAGACACTACAAGGGCAGGACTGAACACTTGCTCTTGTGAAAAATGACAAAAGAATGGCTATTTAACATTTTAAAACAGTTAGTACGAGGGAAATTTTTGTACCTTAGAAATAAAAGGGCATTTATGGTACAAACCTTAAGAAGTCACATGGTGCCCATATTGAGTTAAAACTCTTCTAGTGCAGTAGAGCTATCTAGTCTGTAATGGAGGGCAAGCATCAGTGTAAATTGATGTATTAAGGTGATAATCCCTAAATACCAATAGAAGGAAGGTATAATGAACACCATGGAGCAGTACAGAGGCCATATATAGGGCATGTAGCTTGTACAGCTGCTGCACAGCGATCTTTACTGCACTAGTGTAGACTAGTTCTAGCTGCAAGCCAGGAAGAAAACACTCTGAGCTTTACAGATCTGTTTGCTGTCATTTCCTCCCCCCCGAGACCACCTGCAAGAGGAACAGAAATCCCGCACAAGTATGTAGCTGGGTTTATTCCACCTTGCTTTCCAATTATAGTAGTACCCCTGTGCAGCATGCAGTATTTTTATAAGATGGTTCCTACTTGTCCCAGAGAAAGCTGCTTTTGTCTTGCTCTAGACAGAAGGCAGGTTTAGACTTTTTTCCCAAGACCTCACGGCTGTGAGAAAAGTGGTATCATGAACATAATGGAGAACACAGGAGCTAAGAAGACAGGGAGACAAAATTACCGTTATCCTGATTACACTGTGCTGGAGCAGGGCCACAAACAGGGAAACTCCCACACCTGCCTTAAGAAATGCGAGGTCAGCATCAGCATCCCACCTTCCCAAAAATTAAGGTGTGTCTTTCACCACAGGGGTGAATTTGCTTTCAATGTGGATTTTCAAGTGTGGACTAACAAGATTTAACTAAGATATTTAAACACTTAATTGATTACTCTGCAAACTTGCTGATTTGTATAGGTAGTCTTTAACTTCCATTTGAAGTTAAATTCATTGCACTGAAAGCCTCACTGCAATGCCTAGTAACTGAAACATCACCCCAACAAAAACGTTGAGCCACTTTGCCTTAAGTTTATCACCCTATTCAACTCTGGCAAAAGACTCCGAGGTAGAAAAAATTTATTGAAACCAAAAATGAAGTAAATTGCTACAGCAGCCAATTTTTGTCCATTTTAGCTTTGGCAGAATGGCTAATCTCATTCTCTCCTGGAATTTAGGAAACATAGAAAATTTTGGACCCACAAATGCTTTTTCATGATACATATGCTAAAATACACAAGCTAGGCACAACAAAGTGGCTGAGAAGGCATAATAGCAATTACTGTAACAAAATTTTCTCATGTCATCTAAAGTAAAGTTTCACTCTAAAAAAATAAATGAAACGTCACTGTGGAATTCCATGTCTTTCTGGCTCAATTTCAGCAACATACAGTAGCTTTAAAAATAGAGAACTTCAATTTTCAGAGCTGGTAGTTAGCAGGGAAAAGAATCTAAAAAATTCCAAGTCAAGCTTTTCTGCTTGTGCATCACCACAAAATCAGGTACTGCACAGCGAATAAACTCTGACTAAACCCTGTGCAATCTGTCATCAGTGGGATAACACAGATGTTGGTGACCAACTTTGTGACCAAAACGCAGTACATTTACTGGTACAAAAACAGTAACTGAATTTCTTTTATCTATACGGCTGTACAATCCAAATGTGCAAGAGGGAGAAATTCTACGTAGTAAGGTCATGGATTTCCCCCTAGGTCAAACTACACATTAACCACCATGTAACATCATCTATGAATGTTCAGTTTCTATGTGTTTGATGTTACATTGTCAGGAATGTAATTGCTTTACTATTTATTGGCTCGTTTTAATGGAAGACCAGAGATTCCCTAGTAACTGTTGTGAACAGAAAACAGGACTGGAATTAGTGATGGGGGAAATAAATCTTTAGGCACTTCAAGGACTACTATTTTAAAGTGTGCCATCAACAATGAGGTACTGTGTATCGCCTGAAAATGACCACTGCCAAGATGCTGTGACAGTAACATGCATATGAAACTTTTTGCTTGTACAATATCTGTTAAGTACAATTCAAAACTGTTTTGCCCAGAGTGAAAAAAAAAAACATCGCACCTTTTACTGTAGCTATCCATTTAAAAGCAGCAGCTGCAACAAACAGTACAGGCTATCCTTCACACTCACAAAGATGCACAACATTCTCAATTTGCCGCCTGAAAAACAACAGCCAGTGCAGCCGGGACAGGAGTGTGTATAAGAAAGTCATAGCCTTAAAGTGTCATAGGTTTGACGTGTCTCTACAATCATTGCACTATCAAAAGCAAATACAGTTGGCAAGGCTGAAGTAGCACATTATACATTTTACCTATAGAGTAAAAAATACATAATAGTTGTCTCTGAGATAGCTTGGTTAACAATTACCGGTCCAAATAAATATGGACTATTTCAACTTGAGTCCTCAGGGTAGAATTTGAGTTAAAACCTCCAACAAACATTCCCAAACATAAATGGGAACTCTATCCAAATTTACTAAGTCCAGGTAAAGTGGTATTACTAAAAAACTATGAAAAATCTGAATTAACTTGAGCACTAGGGAAAACATGGAAGCGTAAAAGTGATCAATGCTACACAGCACGTTCAAAAATCTTCTATGTCTCTTCCTTATACTAAATGCATAAGAATGCACTTGTGACTGAATTTTCCTTTGTTCACTTCAAAACTACAGACCTATAATCTAATAAGCAGCTTCATTTCTATCAACTCATTTGTAAAAAACACCATCAAGCTTGTGCTCATTAAATATATATATGTATATATAAAAACATACAAAAAGTACAAGATAAATCACATTAAGAAACTTTTACAGTGTAATTGTCCTGATTATTTTATTCTTAAGGGCCAATTTTCTTTTTTCTTTTGTGCACAGAATCTCAATGTGACTGTTGTTCCAGAATTCAGCATAGAGCCACTGCACAGAATCCACCTTTCTGTGCAGTCCATAAAAAAACCAAAAACCAAAAACTCAAAAAACAACACACCACAGGACAAAACATTCTTCTTAAATCAAATTCTATTTGTGAATTCAGCAAAATAATTTCTATAAAATAAAACAGCAAAATATTTAAATAGTATAGGGTGGGCTGTATCTGTTTTGCAGGGGTATTTGGTTTTTAGACAGGTTCCAAAAAAATTACACACATTCAAGTTACCAATTTTCATTTAAATACAGTATTTACTGATGCGTTTCTTGAAGTCTTTAAACAAATGTTTATTCTGGAATAGAGATACCTCAGAATTGTATTCGACTAACCAGTAGTTTCTGTATCATTAAACCCTGCTTCTAATGTTAAGATTTCCTGTATAATGGATAAAGAGCTAAGACAATTCTCGCTTTCAAGTAGAACTGTGAACGAGCAGAAAACCAGCAAGTTAACTTGGTGCAGTGGCACTCACAAGTACTGTGTGATTTTGTTGACTTCCACTTCACTGGGATGCAGTAGAAGGAAAGTGTTAGAAGTTTATCTAATAAGCTCTACCAAAGAAACAAAACAAGCACACCAAATACAGTCTATTATGCTCCAGGCATCCTGGCATAGCAAATTTTTGCATATTTGTTTTAAATCTTTTAAATTCCTATTACTGAAAACTAAGTGTTCTTTATCCCACCCAGAGACAGAACTGCCAAACATCAGATGTGAGGAACATATGTGAAACTGAAAACCACTTGTTTGTCACATTTTCCCTCCCCGTTTTATAGTCTAGGTGTAAGAAGAAAAAGTTCTGAGCAATACAGTTGTCACATTGGGACAACTGCTGTCACTTTTCCCGCCCCCCCTCCCCCCCCCTCATTGGCTACACTAACTTGGTGTGAAGCCATGCTAAATGTTACAGCATAACTATAGCTTCAAAGTGATTAACCTAATACCAGAATGAAAAAGGCAATGAAAAAAGATCTAGAAACAATGTTACATCACCAATTTTCCACATCAACCAAATAATTAAAAGGTTACCAGCCATTACGTTGCTCATAGTAAAATCGACTCCAGTGGCAAAGAATTAACATGAAACTATTTTTGTGGTTGACATGGATAGGCTTTTTCGTAAAGGAGTTGATCCGACTGCCGTGAGGCAGGCAACACTGGTTGCAGAGCGCAGCAGATATATCAAGAAATTATTTTTTGTTTGTTTTTCTTTTTCTTTTTTTTTTTTTTTTTTTTTTGTAGATCTGTGAGTCTCATCAAGACAAAAAAATGTTTCTTGCTCAAGAATTAACAGTCAAACATTAATATACTATATACACCTTTGCCATTTACACATTAGCATCAGGCCATTTATTACAAAACACTATACACTTTCCACTGCAGGCGGGTTATATATTGACAGCAATTTTCTGCAGATAAGACAGTGAATAGACTCTCCACTCCATGTTGATTAGGAATAGTTTTTCTAGTTTTAAATATTAGCCAGACACAGAGAAAGTTTGGACTGTAAGGCCTGGGTGCACAGTCTTGATGGAGCCAGTTAATTGATTATGTGCATTTCACTAATCTTTTGTTTGAGGTGGGGAAACTTCTTCGCTGCCCTCGTAATTTTCTTGTGCTCGTTGGCCAGTTCGCTGAGGGTTGTTCATATGGTGTGCTGCCGGGCCTGTATATGGCTGTCCATGCACATGGTTATTCTGCAAGAAAGCGTAAACATTTTAAAGGGACATTACACTTGTTTCTGGACTAGTTACTCGCTTTTCCCCTTTACAATCAGACTACTGATAAGTATCCTCGAGCACAGTGAACTACTTGTGTAATATTATCTATATGAACACGCATCAGTTTCTTCATTCCTCTGAATCACATCTTTCTTTCACTTACCTTTTTAATTTATACAGAAGGTATACAAATTGTCAACTTGTGGAGATAAAAGGATTAGTTAAAATGGCAAACTACTGAGTAACAGTTACATGCAAAGCACAAGTGGCAAGAAAGGGAAAAAAAGGAGACAAAAAGAGGCTGCCTATGTGCTGTGGACATTAAACAGTGCACAGATTCAACCAGTTTGAAATTTTTTTTTTTTTCCTAAGACAATGGCAAAAAGCATACCTGTATAAATGCAGCATACTTAAGTTTTTTAAGAGGCAAAATTTTAATGTTACAGAACTGAAGGAAATCTAGACCAGTAGTTTTCTGCAGATACTCTGCCTCAGTTTTAGAAGTCATACCCATGTCTGGCAAATGAAAACATCTTGTTTATCTACTGTTTTGCAGAGTTTAACCAACTGTGGAGAAATTAGGAATATGAGGATTGTGTGTTAGTGAGAAATGCCATCTCTTGCAAGAAAGTGAACACATCACACGGGTAATGGTGAGGTTACGGTATGTGTCTGAACTCAGGAGGCTCAGAAAGGAGTGGGAAAATCTTCATGACTTACCAACTGCTCTGCTGAGAACACCAAGTAAGGAAAGCGAGATGGAGGGAAAATGGGTTTGGGCAGGAAAGGAAATTAAATTAGCAGATTTGGCATATATAAAATGAATTGGAACAAAAAAATGGCAAGTAAATGGGGAAATCTACTGATTTCATAAGTTCGATAAAAAAACTGGTTATGATTTCTTTCAGATCTGGCTTGCCACTGGAAGATATTAACAAAGCAGCCATTTAACATAAAAGTAGATCTAGATTTTTTTATATACTTAAGATTTAGAGATCAGTTTCTTATCACAAGTTATATGTAACAAAGCCATATGTATGTTTCTGAAAGCCTTCCAACTGAAATTCAGACTGTGAGGTTTGATTCTGCATTCAAAAACAAAAAAGCAACTCACAAAATATTATCATTGTCAACAAATACAACAGAATCAAATTCAGTATGCACTAGACTGACAACATCTGTCCCCTGCTCTTTCTATGGATGACTAATCCCTGATCTGATGACATTAACATTTTCACCTGAAACTCTTGATGGTGAAACTGCTCCTTGCAAAATGGAGGTGTTTCTTTATTCCGCCAAGTGTTGATATCTGACAACAACATGCTTCTGGCTTATAACACCTATAATTTAAGTTACCATAAATTCTAAAAAAAAGCTAACCTGGAACTCTGAATAAATGCTTCAACTCTGAGCTTTTACCTGTTGATACTGGGAACCAGGTGAATGGGGATACAGCGGGGCATCTTCAGGTGGAGAAGACTCATGTTCATCTGGAGCATCAGGATCATCTGGTTCCTAAAGTTTGAAAAAAGACTTTAATTTACATAGGTAGAACATATTATGATTATTCTATCCAGAACCAATCCTACACGCAAGTGACTGTTTCAGATATGCTTGGAGAAAAATACCAGGCCACTGTGTCACCCATAGCTCGTACTGTAGTACCTAAAAATTCCTGCTATCAACATATTATTGGGAAAACAGGCCCATTCATAATGGGTTAAATGGTCAATTTCAATTCTATACTGCTAATTCTTTACATAATACATGTCTATAGAAACAGTAACACAAGTGGGGAAATGCACAGGAGTAGACAACTGAAACCATCAAAACCAGAAATCTGTATTTTTAAAATACTTATAAAATGTGTTCCCTCTAATGATCAGAGACTGCTGCCAAGGTTAATTGTTCTACAGAAGCACTTTACTCAATTTATCAGAAGTCAAATGAATTCTTTACCTCCTCTGGGCAGAGTTCGCAAGCTTTTGCAAGAGTCATTCTAGCACTGTGTGATCTCTCTAGGAAGTAGCCATTGGATGTTTCATTGCTTTGTATTGGTGGAGACCAATTATTGTAGGTGTACTGGGGATTGCCAGTGTACGGTCTACGCTCAAGCTCATCTCCAAGCCATTCTACTGCCCAGGTCCATTTTCTCTTCAGATCACCATTGCTCTGCCGGTAGAAAGTGAAAAATTAAGAAAGATAAGACTCCCTGAAATATCCTTCTTTTGCACAAACTTCAAATCCGAAATGAAGTTTGCAGACTTTCAGCTGCATCACAGAGTCATGACTGCAAGTTTAACCAAATTGCTCTCAATCCCATATAATGACCTCCTGATACAGAGAGCTCTGCATGAGATGTACTTGGGAGTTGTAATTTCATCAAAGTGATGAAAATTGAATAAAGGGTGTGTGTGTGTGTCTTATTATTTATTTATTGTGTGTGTGATTTTTTTTTTTTTTTTTTTTTTTTTTTTTTTTTTTTAACCCAAGAAATGGAAAAACAGAAATAAGAAACAGAATGAAAGGTATCACCTGAAGGATCTGGTAGGCTACAGGACAGTTGCTGAAGAGAGCTACCATGCACTTTATACACTGATAAGCTCTTTTCTGATAATGATTCTTAGAGCGCTGAATGGTGTCAAATAGTCCATCCCTGTCATCTGGGATTCCCTTAAGTGCATTGTGAATCCTACAAAAAAAAAAAAAAAAAAAAAAAGGCACAAAACCAAAAAACAGAAGACAAAAAATAACCAACAAAACCAGAACTTCCAAGTGTTAAGAGTTTTAGTATTTGAATTAAAGCTTCACTTACAATGCAATCATAAATAGGATAGCTCATATTCTGACTTCTGGTTTTATCAAGGAGGGTTTTTTTCTTAAATTAGAAAACTAACCTGACACATCAAGTATGTAACATAATTTTAGCATGTTTCATAATATTTAAACTCTTTGAATGAGATACATAAAACATGTAAGTATGTTTCATTCTAATCACAGCACTCAACTTTAACTTGTTTATTATTTATTTTTTAAATCAACTTCCTTGAGATCTGTTAACCCACTAGGTAATTGAAGAATTGGAACAGAATGGTTACTTGCATTATAATTATGCTTCTCAAACACACTCTACTTTAGCTGGAGTTCCTCTGAAGAGGAATGAATGGTACATATTTGTGCATGAGGATAAGGGACCTGGGTATTCCCTGGAACTAAGCCCACTTTCTGTGCCTTCTACTCTCACACAAGGGATAGAGGAATTAATTGCAACCCTGAAACTGTGCAAGAACTGAGAATTGACAGACTTTCAGCTTTGAAAAATAAATAAATAAATAAATAAATCAGAGGTGGGCACAAAACCTACACTGACATCTCAAAGAGCTAAACTCGTAGGAAAAACAATCGCCCTCTTTCCTTACAGTCCCAGCAACAATCAGCAAATCAGACTCCTGGCAGCTGGCAACCAAGGCTCCCTCTGTAAAGTGATGATGATTTAACTTAACAGTGCTTGGAACACTATTATCCCAAACTTGTCACTTCAACTAGTCAAATCAAGGAAAATTTATGAGATCAGGTCTGATGCCAAAGAAGAGCAGCAGACAGCTTACAGTACAAAAATATAAGGAGCACACATTAAGATCAGATGATGTTCCCTTTCTAAAAGTTAGAAGATACTACCATTTACTATGGACAGTTGTACTATTTGGGAGCTTGGGTGGTTTTTTTTTTTGGGGTTTTTTTTTTTGTTTGTTTGTTTTTGTTTTTGTGTGTGGTGTTTTTTTTGGTGTTTTTTTCCTTTTTTGAAGAGAAGAAAAAGGTCATTAAAACTCTATGATTATCTCAGCAAAATCAAGAACAGGACAGAGACTGGTACTTTAAGCTCTGTCAGAAGTTGCAAAAAGAAATTAAAGGATGACTGCAACTGGCCGCTTAATAGCACTCTGCTGAAGCCTAACACAACTCCAGTGAATGCTGCTATTCCTGAGACTCTAATTTTGAATGTGAAGAGATATACATCTCCAAGGATAGTGAAAGCAATAAAACCAGTCAACCTCCTTCATACCCTATCACTTCAAACACAGCACTATTCCAAACAAGCACTTCTATGATTTCTCACCTGCATTTCCACCCTAAAACATAATATTTTACTTCGCATCTAATAAAGTACACCCAGCCTCCAGTGTTCTGTGGATTTAAAGACATCTTATGGAAGTATTTGTTTATCGGGAAGAAAATAAAACCTTACATATATATATATAGGCATATATGCAAACCTAAAAAAAACTATTTATAAATGGTATTGTCATCCCTTACTTAAGTTATAATTCCTATGAAGAAAATGAAGAAATCCCTCCAACTCAAGTCTTCCTGTTTTGGAGAGCAAGTGTGCTCTTACTCAAAGTATTTTAAATGTCACAAGACATGGCTGCAAATGATTTAGTAAATCAGATACTACCTATATTCACTTATTATGAAATAGTGACATTTTAAAATATTGACAGGTAGCATGTTGATGACATTTATTTTGTGTTACCTCAACTACTACTTCTATATAGAACTTCTGAAAAATTCCTATGCTTTCAAATACTATTTGCAATAATTACATTTTTTTAAATCTCAACTACCAAAAGCCTTATTCTGTAGACATAAAAATTAGGTTTGAAACCGGCTAAGTTATTAATATATTAACATTAAAATTATCTTGAAATGTGATCACATAGAGAATATTTATGTGTGAAATATGCTTTCCTTCTAAGTTCACACTTGATGCGTGTCTTGGTATCACTACTATGACTGACATGCTTCTTAGTAAGACCAGGCTATCGTTGGACCTTGACTCTTGAATGAGATACTTCTAAGAAACAATCTAAGCATCTCACAGTAAACACCACTGAGTTTAGCCTAAATGGCACATTTTCTTGTGTGTGAAAAATCTTTGCTAGTTAGCAAATTTCTCAACAGCAAGGAAGGTCAAGGTGAAAAATTGATCTCAAAAATTGATATAAAATTATTAAAAAAGAATCTTTATTTCTGTATTTTGATTTAATATATATTTAAAACAAACCTCTTGAAAGGATTAGTAGAAGAACCACTGGGGAAACAAGCTGTAAAAAACATCTCGAGTTATAGAAAACCAGATAAATACTAACCTGTGAGTTTGCCAGGAGTCCTCAATTAATAGGATTTGCAAAAGCAGATCCAAATAAGGTCGAAGCTCATATGTATATGAATATGCAACCTTAAAAAAAAAAATGCAGAGAACGTAACAAAATATTCCTTGAAGTATGCAGATTACACAGTGTAATACAAGAACGTCATTCACTTGAAGTTTACTGTAATTTAAAACATATTTCAAGATACAATGCCTTTTTTTTTTTTTTAAGCTTATTGTGCCAGTGGTTTTGGGCGGTTGTGGTTTTGTTGGGCTGTGGCTCTTTTTGTTTTGTTTATTTGCTTTTAATATAGTAGGTTTTGAAAGGACAAAATGTTTCCTCACAAGTTTCTAACACAACTGATCTGAAGCCCCAAACAAAAGATGCTGAAGAAGCCAACTTGTAAAATACCTTCAGAAATGTGAAAGTACAAAATGGTATTTTTCACTGATATTGCTTCTTATAAACAGTATGCTTAAAGGTCTTCCTAAAATGTAAAATACATGGCTAGCAAAATATTGGTGAAGTGACTTTTATTATGATTCTTTCAAGTGCCAAACAAACAGAAAAATGTGAAATTTACAAGGGGAAAAAAAAAAATGGGCAAATATAAAGATGAGCTAACAGAAGTCAAAAATTTTATTCAGAATGGGAAAATTTAACTAATTTCACAGAGATTACAAAGGAAAAACAAGACAGTCCCAAAGATTCTTTCTCAAGTCCGAAGCCAAATATGTTCTGTAGACTTATAAAAAAAGAATGTTATAATCAAAATAAATACAAGGGAGATCTTAGGAAATGATTCCAACATGCAACGTATGAAGCGCTCCTATGGATAAATGACAGCGAAACTCAGGGAAAGCTCTTGCAATACATAAAGACCACCTCAGTCTTTCCAGCCTTAACGCAGCATTCCCAACTCATAAAAGGTCCCCTGCTTTCCTGAACTCATAAAAGGACTTCTCAATGTACTCCAACATGATGTATAGACCTAGGAGTGTAAATACTGACAGGGGATTCCATCTTAAAGAAAATTTATTTATCAAGCACCTGTTCAGTATTTAATACAATATTCCTATATATAAACATAGAATCTTGCATCATACACATTTATATTCCCATCTTTCCCCTAGTTTTTTATTTTTACCTGCCAAAGGAGTTCACTGAGGACAGTGGAAGAGAACTGAGGATTCTCCCAACAGCAGAAACGAAGCAACTTGATGGTCTCTTCAGAGTTGCTGCAATCTTCAATAATTTTCTTCACATAACTAGTTCTCACAAACAAGATGTCCGCTACGTTCTGCTGAAGTGCCATTATAGGTTGAGATAAATTAGGATCTCCATAAGGGTTGGCAAGTGGGGGGTTACCTAGAACAAACAGTTACTACAGATGAAAAGGCACTGAAGTACACTCTGTGTAGACACAACACTACATAATTTGGTGTAACTCATCAAAAAACAACAAATGGAGAAAACACCCAGCACTCCCCCACTAGCTGATTTTCACTGAAAAATATCATGCTATGAAATACCTAAGTTTTCTGATTGTGAAGCTTGACACTTGCCACCCGAGAGAGCTACTTCTCCCTTTCAGGGAAGATTGTCACTGCATAATCAAAGCAGAATAGCTGGAGATAAGCTCATATGCAAGAAGAGAAATTACTTAAGAAGATTTCACTGAGGAAACTCTCATCTCCTGAATTGATCTGCTTCACTGCTTGTGTAACACAGCCCAAACCTATCATATTTTAAGACACAAGGTCTATTTACTTCACAAGAAAATGGGAAAGGGTTCAGAAGAATATCTATGTCAGAACAGTCCCATCTGAATCTCTCTATAGTATAAAGAGAAGTAATATGTTGTCTTATTTAGTAAGCTTCATTTTGTGCAAGGAAATACTGTTGATTTGCTCCTGATGTTTCTAAACTTAAGAGTTTTGACTTATTGTTTGAAGATGCCCAGAAGTCCAAGGGAGAAATTTTCTAGGGTAACAGGCCGAAGCAAAAAGTAACTTCACTCTGCAAGCTGCAGTCGTTATTACTAGTCAGAGTGATGTTTATACCAAGTAATTTTTTTTGTACAATGTTATGAATACAGTGAATAGACAATTATTTTTCAAAGGTAGAATAACGTTTCAGTGGAAGCCTCAAATAATGCACTGGAAACAAAAACAAATAAAAATGGTTCTGAAGCTTATTATAGCATAGTAAAAACTTTCAGTTCATTAATCTTACACACATAGACACATTCTAGCCTATTGACTTTATAGCCTGACACATCAGGCTGTAGAGTTTGCCTGGTTCTCTGCAATTTGCAATTAGGTTTTCCAATATATGCTTAGTAGAACGTGTACATATACAGGCTATAAAGTCCATGTAGCCCAATCTGTCACCTTCTCAAAAATAACTGCACTCTGTTCAGCTACTGGAGATATTAATAATTTCTACTGTGGTCGACCAATTTCTAGATGATTCTTTAGCTTTTATAAATTGAAATGCTGACTTCTGTTTCTCATCTCGATGGTGAACAAGCACCAAATAATTTTCAAGAGCTATCCATAACAATGTAAGATCTCTTTACTGATAAGCAGTTTTAGCTGTTTCAGAGCTTGCTATAGTGTTTTTCCTGTACAGATTACTTTTGTATCGGTAATATGAAAGTAGTATTATTTTATTGCCTACTCAAAATCAAAAGATCTTTATACAACTCTTTAAAATGAGCTTCAACTGGTCTAAAAAAAAAAAAATACGGAACAGACTTCTGCCTTGTGCAGATCAGTTTTGCTTGTAACAAACAGACCTCTGTCCTTAAATAAAAAGAGTTGCTACACATAAAAGGCAAACATTTTACCAGCTAATTAATTTTACATATAATAGCTAACTATGCACAACAGACATGTACTGATATATTCAGATAATCTAAGGAAAACTTAAAATTCACTATACCATTGATAGAAGACTGCATCCGTGATGACACATTGCAACAACGGATCAGCTGTGACACAACAGTGTATAACTTCCCAAGTTCAGCGTACTGGTATTTAATTGGGGGACCTGGACCTTCATCCAGAGCCACAAGCATGAAGGTTGCAGGAACGTTTAGTTTCAGAAGTTGTGTCTTCTCTGCTACACCTTTACAAGGAGGGGGAAAAAAAGATATTAAAAAAAATTATCTTGTTTCTGGGACTGACAGTACTACTTAAAAAAAAAAAAATTAAGAAGAAAAATAACTACTGTTTACATGATTCATAACTTTTCTGTTGCTGGGATTTATTATAACCACCACTGATGCTTTATGACGGAAAAAATAATCAAATCAGTAAAGATGCACAAGGAAATTATATTCAGATGAAAATTCACAGTGAAGGATAGTTGAAAATTATTACTTCTTAACAGTGCTCATTAGTACTTAAGTAACTATCGCCTGTGTTAATAGCAAAGCCTCAAAAGTCTTTTGGACAGAGAATTAATCTCTTTATTCTGAGGCCCAGGATAGGATGAATATTCCCCATAGTATATTTCATTATTTTTCCATCATGTCCTAGACAGATCATTTACAAATTTAAGACATTTGGCATACTCTGTAGTAAGTGTAAGTAAGATTGACAAAACCAATTTAAGAAGAAACAAAATGAGAAAACCTCCAAAACCAACCAAAAACCCAACCAACCAGAAATCCAAACATACAGTTAGTTTCATTGCAAGAATACCTTGCACATACTACACAGGTACTTACCAGAAAATTCAGTATGTCCCTTCTGATCTTGTATTATTTGGTTATAAGTAATGATTTTTCATGTATTTCCAAGTTTTTTCTTATTCTGAAATACAGCTGCACCTTAACTACCACCTTTGTGATAAGGAGGAATCCAGGCTGCATCTTACCAGAGCTCTTTTATAGTAACTTTTTGATTATGTTACATAGTTCTGTAGTTACATGCTTTGTAGAACTGATCTCTCTGTTTGATGTGAACAATATATTTCATTTCTCAAAATGTCAAGACAATTTAACCTTTTCCACAAAAGTTGGGGTGCTGCAGGAATGATATATTGTAGCTTTGCTGAATGAATGTTCTACATCCATACAGAATCCTTCAACTAACACTAGTAAGACAAGCACATCCCACAAATAAAATTTAGTTATGCCTTCCTGTCTGGCTTCTGAGTGCTTTCTTTCCTAGACAGAAGCTTCCACTGCACTGTCTGACTATGAAAAGCTAGTGAAAAAGAAAAGTTAAGTTAGGGCAGAAGAACTGTATCTCTCTTATCTGTAATGACATTAAGTGCACTCTGGGGGTCTTGATGAAACCCTGTCTGACAGAAAATGCTATGGTAGACAAAGCATATAACATAACATACAATATAGGTGAAATTAAATTAATTACCTAGATTAATTTCATAGGTAGGAAGTTAAATTCTTTTAAAATTGTCTACCTGCATGACAGAGCTTCCAGAACTGTGTGTCAAATCTATGTGGAAACCCTGAAATAACTCCATTTGGACTGATACACTTGCTTAACACTTTAGCCACAAAGTAATCTAACAGAACCACATTTATAACTTGCTTTCATGAGCTGATAACCAGCAATGTTTGAGCTGCTCAGTATTACAGACACTTAGTAAAATTTCCAGTGGAATGGGATCACCTAGCTTCATTCAACTTTACATAAAAGGATGAAAATATCTTGTATTAGAGTAAAAGGGAGACTGCACTATACTATCACTCTCAAAGAGTATCATATCATGTTTAGAATTTGCTGTAAAGATGCTTTGTCACTTGGGCTACCATACATGAAAGAGAAACGGGCCCGTGACCCTAACAACTGGAGAAAGCAAGAATGTAGAGCTCTGTGACAATTCACTAGATACAAACCTATGACTCCCCTCGTCAATGTGAGAATGCAAAAGCAATCCTTTATTCATTTGACTTGCATTTTATTACTCGATTGCTCTTCCTCAGGGCAAATTACATAAAGAAGCAATAGATCAACCCACCTGAGCAGCAATAGATTAACCCACCTGAGAAACAGTTTATTCAATCAATCATCAATTGATTTCAGCATGCTGGTAATGCTAAGAGAAAGCATCATTACAATTGTTCAGTTGAATGTAAAGAGGACTGGTCTTGGTTTAACTGCCAAATTATTTGGGTTGGAATAGTTACTTCAGCTACTGTTAGTATTATTTTATTCTCTTTGTATACTTAGTATATTCTATACTTAGTATACTTAGTGACTTTCCATACAAAGAACCTACATAACTCAGGATTTAATACAAGTTTTTGTATACTTCTAAATCTGTATTTTCTATTTTCCATAACACTGGATACAATTAAGATCCTGAAGAAAAATGGGTGATGCCTGGCAGTGCCACACACAGTATTTCATGTCCATCACCACAAAAATGATAACCATCTCATCTCAGTTAGATGCTAAAAATAAATCTTAATTTGCAATCAAACTCAATCTCTGACCTTCTCATCAGAAAATTTAGGAATTTAGGAAGAGAATTACTGTTTCAAGCCCAGATGAACTTTACTTAAGCCTTCCTATATTGCAAAACCACCAGCTTTTCTTGCCTGTTTATCTTGAAGGAACTACGATGCCCGATAAATTTATAGTGGAATTTCACAGTTCTTGCATTCTTTTACTTCATATGGTATCTATGGTGAATGCACTGTGGCAAGCAATCATCTAAGAGCATAACACAGATTGAGCTATTTCCTCAGCCTCCCAGAGAGTCTTCTAAAGGGAATACAGATACAGAATCAGTGTTTTGCATTCGTAGTTGTGAACTGAAGAAATTAATACTGAAAGGCCATACTTAGAATATATAAGACATGACCACCTGTATTGACCTTTCCATGAAGAAGAATTATGCATCTCTTTTTTTGAACTTTCATCTTCCTCAACTTCTTCAGGCTCAAACCAGCTGCCAGCCCCACATGCTTCTTGGGTCTTATGACCTTCCTGCAAACGATCCCTAACAATGCATGATCTCTCTTGCCGTTTTTTTTACCCTCACTCTCTCAAAGGACAGTGTCTTATTGCTCCAAGCTTCTCAGGTTAATCTTCCAAGAATGGCAGGAAGACTAAAGGCCCAAACTGGAGGAACACAGGTGCTCTAGAGACCATTTATACGACATTTCATGGTAACAATCTGCCTGAGACTGAAAAACTGGACTCTCCTGATGTCACCTGTGTAACTGGATCAATAATAAAAAACAGTTTAATTCGGTGTCATCAGTAAAAGTGTAGTTTGCTTACCTAGATTGGCATACATCACAAACAAATTGAAATACTGCTGCAAATGGCGCCCATGTTCAGATACTTCCCTTCTTAGAAGATTTAGTACCGCTCTCAGTAAGTGATCACTTAAACTTAAGTTATCATAAGTCTATAAAAAAAGAAGTCTTAATATTAGTAGCTGAATTTATCAGATCTATATTTAGTTTATACTTCTACTAAGGCAGAAAACAGACTTGGTTAAAGGGTATGGGATTCACAGAAGCTCCAAAATATTAGTAGTCTTGTTAGTCATCTGTATCTCACACAAAGACAGACAGACAGACATACAGGGAATAAGACTCCCATCACTAAATACCATGTAAATCCAAGAAATAATGAACATATAGAAGCTTTTAATTGGGCTTTTTCTACAATAGCAGCTAGGTTTAAATACTCAGAAAAGAACACGCAGTTCCACTATGAACTTCACAGACCAAGAGAGACAACCAAATCACCTCTAGAGGTGTATCTCAGATACCTCATGAAACAAAACACTTTCAAAGTATATGTAGCTTTAACTTAATACAAATTATTTTGCTGGATACAGTAGTGAAAACTTTCCAAGTAGCTAAGTAGAACAGTACAAATAAAAATTATCATGCCACAGACTTTAAAAGCATGACAAAGCAAAGGCTCAAAAAGGCTGATTTTTAAAATTTTAATACAGTCCAAACAATACCATTGTTATGATGAATATTACATTAAGATTTCTGGTTTTCTGTTTGTCAGTTCTGAGTGTATAAAATTAGACAATTCAATGTCTATTCCCATGCAAAGTTACAATTTTCGACAATTTTAATGTTGCAGGATACTGGGGAAGAAAATTCAGGGAACTCCTGGGTGATTTCATTGGTTTGGGCTTTTTTTGGGGTTGTTTTTTTTTTTTTTCCCCTGTTTTGGTTTTGTTTGTTTATTTTAAATTCTAAATGAAAAACAAGGATTCACCCTCCCTACACATTACTTTATTATAACCCACTACTTTTATTCTGCAAATTTCATACTCACAACTCAGCTTAGTGTTCTCACTACTTAGTCTTCAACAGAGATTTACAAACAAGGGGAAATCTGAACCCCTCTGACAGCAACAAGAATTACAAAATGTTACATAGTGCAAATTGGACTGGTACAGCTTTCCTGTCAACAACGGTGAGAATTTACATTAAATGCTTATAATCAAGAAGTAAGAATAAGTTTCAGAAGTTAGAAAATTTCATTAGAAAATTACATACCTGACTGGAAGGTCCAGGAGAGGCAAAAGGTGAAGGACATGGTCCATCTTGCAATGAAAAATGTGCAATAAATACTATAAGTTTTGCAAACGCACCCCTCACTTCTGCACTAGGGCATTCCAAAAGGTACTCAGAGAAGCGGTTTGAAACATTAAAAAGAACATTGTGTGCAAACCAAAAGCGTACATTCTTGCTGTGACGAAGAAGGATGCATAGTGCATCATACCTGAAATAGATGACACAAGTGAGATATGACCAAATGTATACATTAATTAATTTTGGCAGATACATTATTTCACAGAATTTGAAGAAAATACATGTTAAATGAGATCCCCAAACATTTTTGCTCACAAAATGCTTACAGTCAGATAAACTGCAGTTCCTATAGTGATACTCTGTTACTAGCAATCACAAATTTAAAAGAATCACAGAATCATTTAGGTTGGAAAAGACCCTTCGGATCATCGTGTCCAACCATTTACCCTACTGTACAAGTTCTCCCCTAGACCATATCCCCCACCACATCTAAGTGATGCTTAAACACATCCAGGGATGATGACTCAACCACCTCCCTGGGCAGCCTGTTCCAATATCTCACCACTCTTTCCATGAAGAATTTTTTCCTAGTGTCCAGCCTAAACCTACCTTGTTTCAGCTTGAAGCCATTCCCTCTGGTTCTATCACTAATTACCCGAGAGAAGAGACCAGCACC
>JAAGNO010020176.1:0-50239 GCA_033439905.1 Ceryle rudis
CCGGAACCCGCTGCCTCCCGTTCCCCTCCCGCCCCCGGCCCGGGGCACACGGAGCCCAATCTGCGCTGCACCACCGCTGGCTTCCCCTCCCTGCTAGCAACCGGCCCCTAGCAACCGAGGCCCGCGGCCGGGGACCGCCTCCTGCCTGCCCTAGCTGCCTGTCGGGGGGCTCTGCGACACCGCCTCGCTCCCTCTTGCCGGAGGGCCCTTCCCCGCGGCGCCTGGCCACGGCAGGGCCACCAGACTACGGCTCTGCCGCCGCCCACGCCCCCCGGGGCGCGCTGTGGTGGCGGCCGGGTCCATGCTGGGGCTGCAAGGCTTGTGACTGTGCGTCTGTAGATGGAAAATTCGAACAGCTCGGCCGCTCGCGGGTACCGGCAACGTCGCTTAGTCCTTCGTGCAGTTTATCTGCCTCCCTCAGTTCTGGTGATACATGCGCTGCGTTCACCATAAGCAAGTGATACTGCAGGAGTAGTTTCTAAAGGTCTTAACCGTACAAAACACGGGCTTTGCAAAACACGGGCTTTCTGAAGATTTTTACACACTGATACCTGCTGTCTCCCTCAGCCGAGTGAGGCAAAAACCATGGACAGACCAGCTTTGCCTCTCCATGATCTCCACAAGGCCTGTGGCTCTTGCAGACTCCTAGACGCATTTGCGAGCTTTTACATGGGGTCTCCAGATTTTTCTTTTGTTAGCCATTTTATGTTGTTACAGTTTCTGATGGTCTTTATTTTATTGATGGCTACAGCTAACAACCATACTGATTAGGAGAAAAAAGTTTTACCTCAGAAAGACATGTAAATCTAGAATGAAATCCCAGTGTTACTAAATCTGAGCCCTGAAAGCTTCACGAGTAGAATATTAGGGGCTGCAAGACATGCCAAAATAGACAATAACAATGAGGGACTGAGCTTGTAACTGCATTTGAAAAGCCCAGTTCCTCAAAGTAACTGTGGTCATTAATCTGAGGGGTAAACAGGAGCTGCGAGGCTGCTTGTGTGAGGGAAGCTGGCAGAACTACACACCAAAAAAAAACAAGGGGAAAAAATAATGCTGATTGTGATCACATTGCCAATTTATTGTTTCCTTTACACCTACATTTGGCTGGTCCAATGCAGGGCACTGAGGGTCTCTAAGCCCAGAGGGGCCTTGAGGGGCAGCCAGCGCCTGGCTCTATGCACAGAGCCGGGGGCATGTTTTGAAGTTTCTTTGTTGCCAGCTCAATTCTGACAGGAATGAAGGAAAACCAATTTCCTTCGCACATCGCTGCAGCTTTCCTGTCACGTCTGGACTGTGGTGGGTGAGGACCACAGGGCAGAGCAGCTCCACAGTCGGGCGGGCGAAGGGGTGCCTGCAAAACGCGCCAAGGGGCCGAGCAGCGTCGCCCCAGCGGTGCCCCGCTACCGGGCCCGGGGCAGGGAGGAGGCCGGGCTGCCGGCTCCGCCGCCCGGAAGGACGGCGTCTGCCTGTCCCGTGACCGCGGTCCAGCCGGAGCTTTCGCGCCGCGCTACCGCGCGCCTCAGCCAGGGGCCGGCGGGGGGAGCCGCGATGGCGGCGGACGCGCCCGGCACCCTCTCGGTTCAGCTGGTGGAGCAGCCCAGGTGGGTGGGTGGGTCGGTCGCTCCCCTCGGCCTCGGCACCGCAGCGGCCGGCCACGTCCGCAGCCGGGAGGCGGAAGCTCGCCGCCGTTTATCCTGGGGGGACGGGTGGGATGGTCAGTCTCCACGCCTCTAGTCCGAGGTGTGAGGGTTTTAATTTGTGATGTTTTTATTCATCTCGGTGCAAACAGCGTGACACTTGCACTTTGTGTGGCCGCGGGAGCACCCTTGCCGCAACCACGTTGGCCCGGGCGTACTTTGATTTCCCCGCCGGCAAGCGGGCCTGGGCTGGCAGAGGCCCGCGGCCGGTCACCGGCCTCTCTTGGCCCCTTTGCCACAAAACGCAACTCCCTGCAGCCCGGACGTCCCTGCTGCCTCTCGCACAGTGCCACTGGGGCAGGACGGGGAATCATTCATTCATCTTTACTCCTAACGTTTTTTCTTTCTTCAGCGTTCGGGGATACTGATTATCCTCTTGTCCTTTTGGCTGTAAGAGAAACGCCTATGCGATTCCTTGGAACCACGTAGTCCTGGCCCTGCACTGGCGTGCCCGCGGCACCTGCCAACACACGCTCTTTCTCCACAGAGTTGCGCTCGGTGTGTGGAAATGGAGTGCACAAACAGTTCCTACGGACCCTTTTACCTGTCTTAGCATTGGAAACGGGTAGTTTATTTAAACTTTTGTTTCTTGCACACAATTACACTCCTTCGGTGTAAGTCATGTGGAAAGGACAAGTCCAGCATTTCCGGACTTGGATGTGTGAAGTTGTGAAGGATGTCTTTGGTTAACACTTCTGACAATGATCTTTGATGTAGGTGCTTAAAACGCAGCATGCGTGTTGCAACATCAAGACCAAAGACTGTAAATAGCCTTTCATCAGGCCTGCTTGTAAAACCTCATTAAAAAAAAGAGATAAATCAGCACTTAGATAAACACGTCCCTATGACTGCTCTGCTTATTCTTAGCTCTGGGTACCAACACCACTGTAACAATATCTGCGAAACAAAAAAAACCATTCTAAATATTGACACAAAAGGAATAAAGTTAATACCTAGAATTCTGCCAACAGATTCCCCTATGGACTATAACATTATTAGTGTGTTCTAGATAAAGGGACTGCACAATGAAATGGCAGAAATTTCTGCTAATTGGAGAAGTGATAAACTAGTCAATACTAGGGGAGATCATAAAACTGGAAAATTACGGAGGGACCTAAGACAGCTTGTTACTGTGTACCAAGATGGAAAAGTACTGAAAGATCTCTTAAAAAAAAAAAAATCACAACAAAAAAAAATCACAACAAATAATATTTTGTAGCTTTCCATCTAAAGAAACCTTACCAAACATTTGAATATTCAGTTGGACGGTAACAGAGCTTTTACAAACAAGTACAAACTAAATAATTGACTGTGAATTTTTGAAACATCTGTTTCTTGTTGCTGTCTTCTTTCTTACACTTTGCATTAACTAGGCTTCCAGCTCTACTTTTAGACTAAATGTATAAACCTTAGCAGGGTTCCTGGTACTGTTCTTTTGTTAGTAGACTAAAAAACAAAACAAAAAATCCCAACCCCAATTTGCTACGTGATTCAAAGCAGCCAGCAGGATATTCCAAACACCGTAAGTCCCATTTTAAAGAATATTTTTCTTGTATTATTGTTGCTTTTTCATAATTTTAGTCCATTGCTTACATTAATGGAAGATAATGGGTAAGTGTGCAACCTAAATTGTTTTAAGGTGGTTTTGAAGTAAATCGATATCAAATTTCTTATGCTTCACTAAGATAAGGGGTTACTATCTTCTCAGTCTTTGTTAGTCTGTTCTACTTGCATGTCACACTAAAGCATCCCAACTTTGCAGAGGGCAGACTTTAGATACCGTTACAGTTTTAGGAAATAAAGTTTTCTTCACGCTGGAACTTTCAGTGGCATGTCTAGGACCTCCAGATGGAGAACCTGAAGAACTTTCTGGGAACTGTTGCTGTAAACCTGTGGAGTAGTTACTGTATACGCAGGTCACAGAGATAATCTCGGGTTTGGAATTTTTGTTCTCTGTGTGCATCTGGACAGAAATGGTGTAGTGTCTAATATGGAAATTGATAAAAGTCAAAACTTGGAAGAAAATAAATTTGCTCTGGTGTGATCAGATCTGAGTTTGAAGGGAGTGTCTCTGCGTATACGTGACAAATCCCAGTGAGCTGTTGGTCCATGTTACCAGATTCTTTTCAATGGCAAGCAGTTTTACAGAGCTGTGGCACAGGAGAGGTAGGTGGAGGCCATGGTATCTTGTTACCTTAGGCAACTGCCTTCCCTGCTTCTTCTGTCTAGAACCAACCTAGATAGAGGACTTAAATAAAATAAGGCCTAGTCTATCCTTTCCAAGTGAACATACACATTTCTTATTAATTATTCTAAATAGAATCTTCTCATTGCAATGTTATGTGAAGAGCAAAAATAAGCATTTTAATATTGCTTCTGATGTAACAGAGAAATCTCCAAGTGCTTCAAAAAGTTGGATCGAGTTTACCTCAAGAAACACTGAAACTTCCTGCCTTTTATGCAAATATAGTTTGTCTAAATGTTTCTAACCTGCCTTTCAGATTGCAGAAGCTGAAGGAGATGTTTCTATCAAAATTTGGATCAGCTCCCAAGTTTTATGTTCGTGCACCAGGGCGAGTCAACTTAATAGGTAAAAGAGAAAAATTAATCTTCTATTATTTTATTTTATCTGACATAATGGAAACCTAGTAGTTTAAAACATAGAATCAAAATAGCATGGCTCTTAATTTTATTTTTTTCACAGAAGCTTCTTGTGATAAATGGTACAGAGAATACTTTATGATCTTCTACCGTACCTTGTTATAAACAACCTCACACTCAACTATCAGTTTTGGAAAAAATATTTATAGATGGTAGTGATGGTTTTGAAAATTGGAGTAACTTGCCAGCTTATGCTTGGATACCATTTCTTTGAAAGACTTTGGAAATCTAAAGTAGCTGATGAACAGTACATCCACAAATTAAATTAGTGTTATTTTTTTTCTCTTCCATTATAATTTAAGTTACCAACTATAATCAGCTATACAATTTTGAATATAATAAAGCATGAAATGATTCTACCATCATCTCCTCTTCTTTGCTCTTCCATAGAGAGATCTGGCCACAGAACTTAGAAGAGTTAGTCATGATTCACTGGCAGTCTGGAGAGACACAAGTATTTTGTATTTAGGACTTGGTTGTATTTCTGTGGCAGCCTTATTTTTCAGATTTCTGTATCCGTGTTACAATTGTGCTCTCCCTATAGCTCAATTTCTTCTATATTCATAAAGTAACCCTACACACGTGAAGATATTGTCAGTAAAAGAATCCTGAAAAACAGAGCCTTAAAAATTAATTACTCCATTGTGCAATTAATGATAATTTTTATCTCGGTGTCATGTGATCATATAGATTAAATAACTGGCATATGCTAACTGGGAATTATTCCCAAGAGAGAGGGTGCTTACTACATATATATTCTATTTGAATGTTACTTTATGTGTTGTATGTAACCGTATTAGTCATTATTGAAATATAATTATTATCTGCTTGGAAAAAATACAGAAATTTTATGAAAGAAAAAGATATAAAATTTCCACCACAAGCCTTATCTAGTGGCTAATCAATCACCCACATGAGGAGAGGATATCACTTAATGAGCAGTGACGTGGTGCCTTTATGTCCTCCAGTCATCACTTAAATGGAATTTATGCTGTCACAGCAATGTACAAATAATGTGGCCATTCTTGTTGCTGAGCAATAATCTATGTAAGTGTTCTTTAATTTTTATAAGCCACTGTTAAAACATGAAGACTTATAAACTGATGCAATAGATAAAGCCACTAAAGAAAGAACAAATTTTTTTGTGAAGTAATATGAAATGGAGGAAATGCACCCCAAACTTTAAATAGTACGAGCTGAGACTATACTCAGAAATTGTTTTGTACAGTAAAGAACGCTGAACCCCTGTAGAAACCCCGTTGATGCTGTACTAAAAAGAATTCTTCCAAAATATTTTAATTGTCTGTTTCTTTGGTAGGAGAACATATAGACTACTGTGGTTATGCTGTGCTCCCTATGGCTATAGAACAAGATATACTGATTGCAGTAGAACCTGTGAACACTCAAGTTGTGCAACTGGCAAATACCAATTCTTTGTACTTGTAAGTAATCGCTTTGTTTATTCACTCATTTTTGTGAACCTCTATATGCAATTGCAATACCAGTTACTTTCCAGAACTCTGACAAACGTCCATTGCCAGATAGAGTTTGTGTAAGATGAACGACAGAAGCAGCTGGAATCCCATTGACTCTATGCTGTGCGTATTAGTTCAGAGCGAGAGGTTTGCTGCTTCTGTATCCCACCTGTTTGTTCAGCTTTCTCTTATGACACCTCTGATTTTTCAATTTTTCTGTAAGTGCAATCCTGTCTTCCCTTCTTTTAGCTCATCTTTCTTGATGTAATCTCCGTAATTGGCAGCAGTTCAGTTTCTCCAGGAGAAGGGAGTGACATGTTTTGTAATCAGTCACTGCATTATGTAA
Source organism: Ceryle rudis (assembly GCA_033439905.1). Lineage (NCBI taxonomy): Eukaryota > Metazoa > Chordata > Aves > Coraciiformes > Cerylidae > Ceryle > Ceryle rudis. Next base: position 6,183 of record JAAGNO010020176.1, read on the forward strand.
GCTAACACCCCCCTGCTCTGGAGAACCTGGGGCTGTATTTTCACAACACAACTTTAGCAACAATCCTGGCTCAAAGAATCTGTGTTCTCTCTCTTCTACTTCCTCCACGGCTGCTTGTTCACAGAATCATAAACTAATTTATGTTGGAAGGGACCTTTGGAGATCCCTTGTAACCATTTTGACGGCCTTCCCCTGGACTCCCAATGTCTTTCCTGCATTGTGAAGGCCCCAAACTGAACGTGGTATTCCAGCTATGGTCTCATGAGTGCTGAACATAGGGGAATAATCCTGCCATTCTTTTCAATTTCAGACACATTTTTCTGCCTCCTTCCTTGTAACAGACTGTTATTTGTGTGGTTGCAAGGCAGTTCAGATCAGGTCACTCGTCCACATGAAATTTTGTGGGCATTTTGCAAAAATCACAATCAGCAGAAGCTTAGTTTAAGCCATTTTTATTAAGGCATTGTTTTAAGATGATGCTAAACTACTCCCTGAAAGCACAGGTTATGGCAGCAGAGGGACAGGAATGTATTGTCAAAACCGGGAACTATTTAAGCACATATTCCTGCTTAAAGCTCAGTTTGTTATAAAAACATGTTCTGAGCTGCTGCCTGCAACTAAGGCAGTTGAAAGGAATTTGTGCTTCCAAAGTAAGTATAAATATTCAGATATTTTTCACTCACCTTCGGGAGTATGTTTTCACATCCTAGCTGGCCTGAATTGTTTGCCACCATCTAAAGGCAATGGCTTGCTTCTTTTACCCGTAGTCTTCCTGTCCCTGCTTCTGACATGGATCTACCCTCTGCCTTTTATCAGGTGTAGTACTTGTTTAATCCTAGGTAAAATGCACCATTCACCCATTTTTTGCCTGGTTAATTTTATGCCAATGTGATGAATTGAATTGCCGTGCACTCAGCACTAAGGCTGACTTGGGGTAAACAGTGGAAGCATGCAGTGTGAGCAGGGGGAAAGGAAGTAGAAGATGTGAGTGGGACCTTTCCCTTTCTTTAATAGCAACCTCCAAAAGGGCTTAAGCTGTGTTGCAAAAGCGTTCCGCAAGAGGCAGAGTTATAATAGCTTTGATTAGGAAAGGTTGTCATATTGCATACTAAATAAAGCAGTAACCAAAAGATAAACATTTTTGCTTGGTCTTTAAACTTTGGCACATTACATCACAATTGAAATGGCCTTCTCCTAAGGTACATACAGCTCCTACAAAATCTGTAAGTACAGCCTTTGAATTAAAATTGCAAACACAGTCACTATATTTTTATATCTGCCCTGCTTTCAGTTTGAAATCATATGTTTTAAACCATCACCCGAGAAGAAGTCTCAGAATACAGCATTAAGCATCTCTTTTTTGTTGAGACACTGTTGCTTAAAAACAAAGCTCAAACTTGCCCATAATTTCCTAACAAAGACATATTTTTCAACACTTCGAATGTGACACCACATAACAAAACTGTTGACAGTAGATATCTTTTTTTCCCATCCTGTTACATGAGTAAATTTCTGCCTGTGGTGAATGCATATGTATAGGCCTTTGGTGAACAAGGGCTAACCATAACCCCCCATAGAATCACTATTTCCTATTGCATTCTTTTTTTGGTGGACTGTTAAAATGTGTAACAATTCTGTAACCCACTTCCACCCTGATAGTTCATGTGACCTTCTAGGAAAAACAGGACAGAGACCACGTTGCAAGGAAAAACACCTGTGTGTTTTTCATCATAAATCATCCCCACTGATGATCAAATGCCTTCTATGGGTTTGGGGCTAAAATGGTATTCAAAAGTTACAGTCTTTTGGAGTTCCTGATGCTTCTCCTTCATATAACATCTTTGCAATTGAGAAGTATCTGTATAGAGAATGTCTGACATACTTCCCAAAGTGCCTTCAGAAATACTAGAGGATGATAATTATTGATTGGGTTCCATCTTGTGGCTAAACCCAAAGATCTCTTAAAAAAATTAGATTTTTTTTTTTTTCCAGAAGACTCAAACAGATAAACTAACAAGCTGAGCAGACAATGAGGTTCTGTGAGAAAGAGCCAAATTGGTCTCCCAAAAATAAGGATTATTTACTACTCAAGCTGTAAAAAACATGTCAGCCACATGTTTTTTTCACACTACTCAAAAAATTCACCTCTTCTAATTAAACAGAAGAATTGGAGAGTTTATATCTAGCCTTGGAGGAAGGGCAAGACTTTCCCAAGAGTCCCTCAAAACAGAAAGGCTGGAACAGAAAATATCAGAGTATTTTTACTTTACGGGTATGTTTTCCCCTTTATTTTATTTTATTATACAGTTCTTACATCAGACTACCTAACTTCCAATAGGAGGATCAAAGGCAAGCCTGAAGATTTACTGATTTAAGATAAAGCTTGAATATTTAGGAATTGGGTTTTATATATTTTATTTTTTTATATATATTTTAAAATAAATGTGACAACAAAATACAGACTTAAGGATTCTGAGGATCTTAACAGTCCCACATTTTGTGTTCGTGTGAATTACGTCCGTATGAAACCTGCCAAAATCAAGGCAAATTTTTCTTTCATTTTCTTTTAAGTTATTATTTTAATTTATATTGAAAACCAACAAATATAACCATAGTATATATATATAGAAGTTTTACTTTGTCTGATTGTAGAAAAAGAATTATGAAGATAAATTATCTTATCTTAACTCTTTTGAGGAAAAGAGGACTTCAAATTTGTTTTCTGTTAATCACTTTTATGCATTGATTTGCATCAACCTTGCTTTTTTCAATAATAATTTAGGATTATTACAGAAAACAATCATAACCAAACATAGAATCCTCATGACTTTTGACAAGCATTTTCTGTTCTACAAGTACTTCTGGGTTTTTTAATTATATTCATGAGTAAGTCAAATGATGGTGTTTTATGCTCTGGGAGATTGTTCTAAATACACATTGATCTGAAACTGGAAGAATTTACAGCTATTCTCAGATTTTTCTTGGGTATTGTCATCTCAGTACTCCTTTTCGGATCTTGTGTGATACTCTACAAATCCTAGTAATTTCTGACAGTAACTGACACTAACACAGTGCTGCATTGTTGATAAAGTCCTCTAAGTGGCACTATTTTGACTGGTTCTGATTGAAAGACAGCAAATTATATGTTAAATTATACACCAATCTCTGATATTTTTTCACTGTAATGAATGCTGAAATGGAATGTATAACTGACAAAATGGTAATTCCAAGTTGATACTCCAAGTATAAGATCTATCATGTAACATTGAGCTAGAAATAGGTTGTAGACTGGTAATACAAGCAGAGTAGCTCACTACAGCGTAGCTAGCATTAGACGATTTGAAGAGGAGGCAGGATTGTGGGTCCATTTTTACACTGGTTGTCAGGTTTGGGGGATGCATAACACAAAAATTGCAGCCTTTAATTGCACCAGAATAAAGTGAAGTTTTCAGCCATCATTTGAAGACAATTATATTATTGTAAAGATGCTTTATATTAGAGTAACCATTTCTCCATAAGTAACTGAATACTTTACCAATAAAGACACCTTCACACTTGTACTTATTACAGATATTAACTAGCGATATTACTTTGGATAAAAATAGTGCCTCCCTAACCTATGTAGTTTGCAGATACAGACCAAGACTAGCCTAAGAATGAAAATCCATCCTCTTAGGAGCTGCAGACTGTCCCCTGCTGTATAATTTCTTGAAAGTGTTTTTATTCCCATTAAACCGAAGTGTTTCCAGGGAATTCAGCTGCTTTTGTTCATATTGTTTGGCAGACCTTGCCTTATAATGCACAGCTTAGCCTGCAATTTTGGAATATTTTTTGTTAGCTTTTCTTGACATTGTCAGTGTCTTCCCTCTTTCTGTGTTGGGCATCTGCTGTAATGACATCAAGTAGATATCGTTATTGGACATTCAATAGTATAGACTTCTAAACAATCTGCACTTCTTGATGATTAATGCATGCTCCTCTGAGGCTTCTGCACATCACTTCATGCCCATTTTGACAGCACCTATCTGTAGCATTAGTTTCTTTAGGAACATTCAGGCTGACAGTTTCTATTATTTTGAAAGGAAGATGGAGTAGGAAAACCATCCTGGAGTAAATGGGTTAACTATTCTATCTGTAACATACACGTTATAATTTTGAAGCATCAGGCCTGTTTTAGTGAAGTGCCATTCAGAGCAAAGATAATGAAGGTGAATTCCTGAGTAGGGATTACCGGAGGGCCTGAAGTGTATTTATCTCTATTCTAGGTTTGACAGATACAATTATTTAGATTTTCACATCTCTAAGAGGTCAAGAGAACACACACTTGTGATGGAGGGCATGTTGCCTTAATTAAGGATGCCAAAGGCAGCTTAATTTCTGTATTTATTTAATAAATTCTATCACTTAAGTAAAAATTCTTATGCTAAAATATCCTCAAAGAATTGATTAATAAAAAAGATATGTACCCTCCCCCCCCCAAAAAAAGTGCACTGAAAAGAATTACAATCAAATGTCTGTGTTGATCAGCAGGTGGCAGTAATAAGCCATGTTTTTTCAAACTAAATTTACTGCCAAGTTAAAGCCTGAAGAGTTTTCTGCGTTTTTTTTTCAGGGATTTCAGTACTAACATTAATAACATTCAGATTAACAAATCCAAACCTCAGTGGCATAACTACTTCCTGTGTGGCCTGAAGGGTATTCAGGTAAGCCAAAGCCATTTAATTTATGAAATTAATGTAGATATAATGCACAACAGGAGTGCCTGTTCACCTTCAAAATACTTCCCTGCATTCCATAGATTTTTTTGAGATACAGTTAAGTATTTTTATGTTAAAATTTGAAGAGGAGATATGAGTGGGTTTGTTTTAAAATATTTGCAGAACACTATTTTCATTGTATTACATAAAATACAATTTAAAAAGAATGCTTTTCAGTGGAATCATCTAATTAAAGTTTGCTTCTTTAAAAGGTTTGAGGCTTGTCTGTCAGGACACAAAGATCGTATTTTTAGTCCTTTTTTTCCTTTGGAAACATTTTTAATGATATTAGTTTCCATTATGGCAACTTGTGCACAGCTGAGTGAAGCTGACTTCATGCAGTAGGCGGAAGAAAATGTTAAAAATAAGTAAAGAGCATACAGAAGAAGTATTCCAGTAAGAACCATTACTTATCCAGATTTTCAGTGTGTGGAATTTGAATGGATTTTCAAAATTTCTGCTGATAAGAGTGCAGCTAGGCAGGAAATGTCACACTTACAGTAAAGGCACAAATGCTGAGCAGACAGACATTTTCCTGTCCTCTCATTTGAGCTTCATCCTCTCCTTTGTGAGCTAGCCTGTCTCCAGACTGACTTGAAAAGGGAACTGCTTGTGAAACTGAGTGCTGATCATCACTGTTGTCCTGGGATGCAGCCTGAACTCACAACTGAGGCTTCCTATAAATCTCACCTGCTATTTGCAGGTGATTCATGGCCCTTTGAGGAAAAAACACAGTGCCTTCTCAGCTTGATGTCAATCGAGGGATATTTCTGGAAGGGCATATGGGATAGACAGTGACGGCTAGCTCAGGAACAGGTTGCCAAAGACAGCCCTAATTATAGGTATATATATCATTTTAAAGCACATAGAGCTTGCCTCAGGAGAGGCCATCTAGTTTACCCCACAGGACAATCCAATCCAATAGATAAGGGCTGCAGGCAGCCAACAAAGCCTGCCTTAAACCTCCCACTGTTGTCTTCAAAATACAAGATTTGGAACAGTTAGTGCCGCAGATCACTTTATTATGATCCACGGTTCCTAAACAGACCCCCACCCCTATGTTTAGACCCCAGTAAATTACTTATGTTTGCAGTAACATGAGTATTTTAAATTTTGTATTGCTAAGTAACGCAGGCATTTAAATTGCATTGACTGTGGTGATACAGATAGGGTTTCTTTACAATATATCCTTTCTTATATTAAGGCTAGCATGACCAATTGACTTTATTTATTTTGCAGTCTGCTACTGAGATTTGTTTTCTAAGGACAAGCTTTCATACTTGAAGGTTAATTTGCAAAGCAGGTTTGCAGACTCTCACACTGGCGAAAAATAAGCATAAATGTTACAGACTTAAGAAACACTGAAATACAAGTACTCAGAGGGTCCAGCGGGATAATCTGTTTATATTAAGTTGAACATGCTATCCTTTTGGGACAGAACTATTGCAGAACTTGGCAAAGTCCATTTTCATTTTTGAAACCGAAGTACGATTTTTATTTAAACATTGCGTGATAAGTTTGCAAGCCTGATTCGCATTCAAGACAATCCAGAAACTATGGATCAGTTTCTGGTTACTCAAGCATTTTCTGGTTTTGAACAAGCCTGTCTAGTGTTCTTCATGAAGGGGCATGGGCAACAATAGTATTTTAGGTATGAATTCCCTTATATTTGTAGAAAGGGAAATTTAAATTAATTTGAAGTGATGGTAGAAGACATTAAAGGAGGCTATTTGTGTTTGCTGTTTGCTACTGTTGGCATTTATGGTGTAAGTTATTTCAGGAAAAATAGTAGAAATCTTTTTAAGGTAAGCATTTCTTTATGGAAACACTGCCTTTTTTTTCTGGTTATTGACATTGTAAAATAGGTTATTGACAGAGAAATCTGTATCGGATTGTAGCTGTTCATATACTCCCCATATACATTCAATGATTATTTAATAAGTACTGTATGTTTATTTCAAGCTAACAGAGAGAAATTATATTAAAGTGATTATAAATAAAAAGACAAAGCATCTAAAGAATAATTAGAAGAGTATGTACATGAGAATTTATGACTTCTGTATTAAATACATTGTCTGTGATATATATGATGCATGTAAAAATCCTTAAAGCTTTATTCTAAAAATAGTATGACAGAGACCATCACTGCTGGCAGATATGTCTTTCTGCCTCCTAAAACACAGTGGCATTCAAATACCACCGTGGTTTTCTCAGTGTCAGTTCTGTGCATGCTTCAGGAGATTGGAGCATCTGGCATTGAATACAGCTGCATGGCTACTAGCTCCCCAGCAGTGGGACGTGGCTCCCTTGTACCACACGCCAGCATTAGAAGTGAAGCATAAAGTGGACCTTAAGCTCTTCAGGATGCCTTAAGTGAGGAGCTGTGGAGAAAAGGACAAAAGTAGGCTATAAAATGATTGGTAACCTCTGGTGCTGTTACTGCAGCAGCTCAGAGCAGAGCCAGTTGCTTCAAAACCCACCCACGAAGCTTGGTAAATTCTTGGGCCTTTAGCCCATACCGAATTCTGCTTGGGGTACAGTTCTGTCAGCTCAGATATGTTTGTGTACAGGAACTGCAGACATACCTTTGGCTGAAGCCCTACCATTGGCTTTGTTCTTATGGAATAGAATTAAAATTTTGTTTTATTTTGGAGATACCAGAAGCAGGTCCTTGGTTCCAGCAACTCAACAGAAAGATTCTCTTTCTAAGTATCAGCTAATTGCAAGCCTGAGCCTGTCTGTACTTGAAACTGAGATTGTTTATTTTTTCATTGTTAGGAACATTTTGGTCTTAATAACCCAACTGGAATGAATTGTCTGCTAGATGGAACCATCCCTCCAAGTTCTGGTCTCTCTAGCTCCAGTGCTTTGGTGTGTTGTGCAGGACTCGTGACACTAAGAGCTAATGGAAAAACCCTCTCTAAGGTAATTTACTGTAAAACACAAGAGTGTCCGCAGTAAAATTCTACTTAAAATTAAATATTGTTAATGCCTGTAAACATTAAAAACACGATACAATTGTTTCTGCAAAGAGTTGTTGGATATAAACTTAAGATATTTCACAATTGAGCAAACATCTTTGGCCAAATTTTGGCAGGATTTGAGTTTGGCAAGAAAACAGGCTTACATTAAAACTGAAAAAAGGAGCATTATTGTAAGCCTGTACTTTGGCCAGCCATCAGGTCCATGCCTGGACCAGATGTGCTATCTGCAGGCCAGGACTGAGGATATATGTGCAAGCATGTGGACCACACCCCCGAGGCCTTTACCCTCTCCCTGAATGACTTTCCATGGCTTTAACAGCAGAGCATCTGTTGGAGGCCTGTGGAAGGATTTCTTGATAAATTATATAATCAGCACAAAGTAGAGATAAAATTCTCCCATCTGACTCTCCTTATTCTCTTCACAGTTTTTTTGGAATGAATGTATTTACAATCCAAAATGTATTCCTCACTTTTTTAAACAAACATTAGTCTAAAACCAAACCCCAAGTATGTGACCTGTTAGCAGTACAACTGTTAGTAGAATTTGGCTCATGCAATACCAATTTCTCTAGTCATGGTCCTTGAAGGTGCCATATGGGGATGAGGTTCTCTCCAGTAAAAATGTCTGGTTAAGTGAAACTAGGATCTTAAATTAGAACATTGTCAGGAAGAGAAAAGAACAGATCTAAATGTGACTGTTGTGCATATTTGTGTCTATTGTCTAAGGCAGACATTCCCAAATTGTGGTACAAAGCCAACCTTAAAAGTGGTACATGATGATGGCAGCTGTTAACTGTGCTTGTATACAAGCACTTATCTCAGCCATGAGGTAAACAGATCCACGGGGGAAGTTTTGCTGCTCAGTTGTGATTGTTTCTCTCTGTAGCTGCAGCTGTAGCGATCCCCTCAGCAGTTAGTGCTCAGTCCCACATTGCACAGCTCACAGAAAGAGGCAGGGTTGGGTGAGGCAGGATGGCTTTTTTTATGTAGGAGGATGTGGCTACAGTTGCCGTCACCCTGTTTTGTGCTTGCGTGAAGTGTGGTTAAAAGGTATGTAAGGGATTGGACACACAACACAGGCTCTAGTTTATGAGGTGAGACATGTAGTGCATTGATAGATGAAAACATGGAATTGAGGATCCCACTTTGCTGAATGAGACTTTGCAGTAAGAGGGTCGGAGGTGACAGATGTGCTTTTTTATGCATGTGTACCTGGCCTGGCAAGAAATTTCTTGGATGGTCTTATCACAGGTCAGCACCCTCCCTTGATGGTGGTACCAAAGAAGCTAAGCTTGGGAACTACTGATCAAAATCACTGAAGTGCACATGTTCAGAAATTGGGTATCTGGAAAATCCATAAAACTGACAGAGGTCAGAAAGCCCAAATTTTACTAGGTAGTAGAAATCTGTATCTGGAAAACCAGAAGCCAGGTTTTCATTATTCCGAGAAATACTGCCTAGCTTTCTTCAGGGAATAAATGATACAGTGTGTATCTTGAGCTGAATTTACACATGGCTTGGGAGTACTGACCGGCATTATGCCAGACTTGTTCTAAAGAAAGGTGCAAAACTCCTTTTTGGCATTTTCATACAAACTTGTGGAGCAACAGAAGGAAGACAGAGACTACACTGAATGTCTTTGCCTCTCCTCATGTGTCCTGTTCAATCAACCCAAAGTCTCTTCTGCTTGCTGGTTGGAAAATGTGCTGAAAGTTAATCTTGTGTCTCAAATATAGTTGGACAAGCACAAGAGACACAAATTGCACATTTTTGTCAGGAAATCCTGCTGTCTGCAGCCAAATACTTTGCACTTGTGATGAAAAATGAGCAATTAATGCACAGATGAGAATTCCCAATAGCCAACATAAGAGCAGTTAAGGTTTTATCCAAGGTTTTGTGTGCTTGCATAGACTAAGACACCTGGTTGTGGTGGTTAAGACAGAGAGTGACAGCTCTGAAGGCTGATTATTTTTGTCCAGGCTCTTAAGTTTCCCCAAATCTTACAGGACACTAAAACCAAGTTCAGTGTTCTCAGCTAATTTATGGTCTAGCATTAGAGACCTCTTACATCTAGCTAAATCCAGATTCTCTGTTGCACTGAATTTATGCTTAGCCTCGCAGAACTGCGTTGTATAAGGCAGAGCAAGTCTGAATATAAATTAGAGCAATCTAGGTATGTGAGCCCTCAGAAGTATAAAACGTGCTCTGGCCACTTCTTTCCAGCTCCTAATGCATCCTGTGCTGGTGTCAAATGGTATCTGTGCAGGATCCAGTAATGCTGGCTGTGTATCAGCTGGGAGCTCCCACATGGCAGGGGAATTCTTAGCTGACCAGAAATAGGGGCTTTCCAGATCCTTTCTACTAGAAAGCAAACCAGGACCTTGCGTTTTTAAGGCTGTGGATATTTATATGTTTGTTTATTTTAAAGGAGGAAATATTGCTTTACCCCTCCCCTCCACCTTTTTTTTTTTTTTTTCCAAATGACTAAGAGTTACAAAAGTTGTAAATGGTAGTATTTGTAAGCAACAATATTTGGTCATGGTGGTAATTTTATGAGAAAAGATTGACTTTTTGCCCCTCATTTGCCTGATGAACTTTGCAAAATCTTAATATGATGGACTGTAGCAGCAGGACTTAGAAACTTTTGTCTTGGAATCAAATTTGGCTGAATTGTAGGGTTTCTGAAGCCAAAGTTATGAAAAATTGACCTTTTACTGAAGGGAACATTTATCTGTTTTGTTTCTGTGAAACTATTTTTATGAGAATATTTCAGTTATGTTTTTTTTCCCGATAAATCTAAGTTTAAAATAGTAGCTGTAGAGTAGAAGTCGTTGAAATTTAGAGCTTTTATGAGATAACACTTCCAGTGTGAAGTTTGGGCCTATGAGATCAAGAGCCAAAAAAAACCAAAACGAAAAATATTGTAAAAGCATGGCTAGAATTTCATGGTGGCTTACTTCAAAAATAGCACTTTTTTGATGTTGAAAACAAAATCGGAAAAAAAATATGCTCTCACCAATTATTGTGTGTAGCAGTCTGCAATAGGGCATTGTTTCAGTGTGCTTACAATATATTTTTTTTTAAAAACCCATCACACACATACACAATAGTTTAGGGAAAATACCAGTCCAAGACAATTCAGCCAGATGTGCAGTGCTAACCAGTTGCAGCAGTGCAATAACATTCAAATAACAAGATGGAAAATTTAGAATGCAATCTTTAAAAAGAATCCATTTTTCTCCTCCAAACAGGATACCAGTCTAAGACTGTTGGCATCACTCAAAGAACAGCGATGTTCAGTATTAGCTTTTGATTTTAAAGTGATTTTTAATTTACTGTTACAAAATCAATCTTTTGTACAACTTTTCATCGGGAGAAGATACTTTTTGTAAAGGAAATAGAATAATGCTCTAAATTGTCCCAGCTTTGTGTTTCATGGTAGGAATTAATGAGTACAGAAAATCACTTAGTAGTTTTGAATAACTAGTTTTACTTGAAAGATGTGATGATAATGTTGCTGTCCAAAATGTTAAATCTTGTGGTACTAAGTTCTGTTAAGCCACCCTAACATTTTATCTGTTGCTCAAGGCTGGGCAGCTGGGCACAAACTTATTGGGGAAAATAGATAAAAAGCTAGTAGGGTTTATTTAATTTAATGTGAAATGTTGAACATGGGAAGTTGAATTATATTTGGCTCTATCTAGACAGAAAACTCTAAGTCAGACAGAACAATAAATAAAGGACCTAAATCTAAACTGTAATGGCACAGTGTCCACTGGATTCAATTTTCTCAAACTCAGATGAATTTCAGTGTGGGATTTTCAAACCATTCAACACTGTCCTCTATTTAAACAGTTACAGCACCTGGTAATACCATTGCTTTCAGTGGGAGCCAACTGGAATAATTTCTACTTTGTTTCTGAAGCCTGTATATACTACGGAAAGGGCTTTATCTGAATATGTTACCACTTCCTAGTGGTTTTTTCTGATGCACAATAGGATTTTGATACCTAGCTATCTGTCAAGAAAATCTGTATTTGCATCGATAGTGTGACTTTGAAATTAATAACATGTGCTGATAATACTGGCTAATATTTTATAATATTGCTGCATCAAAAATGTTTTAGAGATGCATGCTCAGGTTATTTATACAGGAAACTCAAATTGCTTACACAAAAAATGGTACATAGGTATAGTATTTTAAAGTCCTGCTAATACTGAGAAATTATAAAGTTTCCTTTCTCCCTGTGGATTTAAAACACACAGCTCTTTAACTTGTTAAATTTGACTGTGTGCTTGCAATGAAGGGGAAACAGAGTACTTTGGAGCAGTGGTAATCAAAAGGCCGTAATCTCTCATCAACCAAATTGATAACCTTCTATTTGAGCATGTTCGAGGGCGGACAAAGTCAAGCTAAGATTGCTGTGCTTATGAGGACATCCAGATACTATCTGACAAATATCTTCCCATTTTGGAAAGAAGTAGGCATAATTGCCTTGTGAAACATATATGAAATTTAGCTAATTGCAATTTTGTATGCAAACTGGAAGCAGATGGTAACTTTCAGCAATCTACTCCTAGTCAAGACTAGATATTAAAAATAAGGGCATTCCTGGTGGTAAAAATAACCTCAAAATTTAGGCATCGTTTTATACCTTAATAAATGAAACATAGGGCCTTATATTTCAGAAGTTATTTTTTGTATATATATACACATAGGTATAAAACATGCACAGATAGAATAAAAAAATCACCGTGTCACTAGACTTTAAATATGCCTTAAGTGATGGAGACTATTTTTTTCTTACTGTAAATTACTCCTCTTTATAAATGTTCCTTCTCTGTTTTCAGTCCTGTGTGCTGTGAACCAAACCCTGTAGAATTTAATAGGAAATCTACACTAAATTTGCCATAAAATCACCATTGTTATTTGTTGTAAAGGGGAGCAGCAGACTTGAGTCTGACTTTTCAGATTAGACTGGCCAAAATGTTAATGAATGTGCATCGGGGAACCATTACTGTATTACTGTACAGAGAGCAAATGTACACACAGGACTTTTGGCTCAATTGATATTTAAATACTCCAGATACTTAGATTTGCACGCTGAAGAGACTTTCAGAGCACTGCAAATGACAAGTCTAAAAATAACTTTCCTTGGTGAACAATTTAAAACAGGAAGAAAATAGTTGGTTTGGTTTGCTTTGGTTTGGTTTTTATTTTAAAGATTAGCTATCACTACTCCTGCATTGTTATCTATAGAAAATCTAGCACGTTTAACTTTGGCCAGAATGAATTTACATAAAATCACTGAGGCAGATGTAATTCAATACTATCATTTTATAGAGAAGGTTGCTTTATTTTGGCTGCTGTCGTTCTGGATTTGTATATATCAGGTTTCTGGGTAATGTAGGGCGAGCTGTTCCAAAAAAATACTAAGCAACACTAATTCTGTTTTACTAACAAATAACTTGCCTGTCTCCTACTCACTAATTGTCTTACTCTTTTAAGGGGTTTAATCTTACACAAGTTTACTTCTTTAAAGTACTGTGTGAGATTGAAAGGGATTGATCACTGGTATGAAATGTATTGACAGTGGCAGTTATATAGGGACAAATTCTGTCACAGTTTACATAAAATCCAGACCCACTGCATGAGTCCCATTGCAGTTGGCCCTTGGCCTCTTTGTGAGCAAGGGGACTATTAAAGGTGAAACTCCCTTATCTGTTCTCACTCCAATAATTCTCTAGAATTAGATTTTTAAGAATTTTTTTTGTAAGTGATCATCAGTTCACTTTCATTATTCCTCAGATACCTAAATAAAGTTGTACACTTAAGCCTTCATGTTCATTATCAATTACATCAAACTGAGAGAAGCTAAAATAACTGATGAGGCAAGAGAGAGTTAAATGAGCTGTACTGGGTGGTTCATAAATTAGCATGTGGCTGAAGTATCAGGGTATATATGTCCAAATCTAATACAATGTTGGATTGTGCCTGGAAATGGTCTGAAAAATATTCTTTTATCAGTTCCTCAGTATTTTTGAAATACCAAAAATATTGAGATGAAAATCAAAACCTGAATTTTAGGTGTCTCATATTGAAACATAAACAAGCAGAGAAAAATACATACTAGTGAAAAGTATCATTTTACTGAAAGCCCACTTTTTCCATTAAAAATTCCAGACAAGGTAACATGATGCACATTATTAATGAGTTCTTAAAATAAGAAATCTCTCCATCTAGAGTAACGATACATAAAGAAACTAATAATAAAAAATCACAAACCTTCATTGTCAGACTAAATTTTATCTCCATAATATGATTTCCCAGATTAGACTTTCTGCATGCTGGATAGGAAATCTTGTGGCTCAAAGATAAAACAGATTTAAGTGGTAGTAATTTCTTTCTTTGTAACCCAAGATTGACTTGCTTCTTATCAGGGAGAACCTTAAATTGTTTCAAACAAAAAGCAGAGGTAGTTAGTAGAGCTCTTAGATCAAAGGCTAGCCCCAGGTCTGCACATGGGGGCCAGTTGCCTGGAAGACAAACTGGTGAGCACAGCCTCCTGCAATAGGATACATTCTGACCGGACTTTAGAATTATGTTTCTGAAAAGGAACAGCCTGAAAAGAATACATTTTGTATATTGAAAGTTTTAGATTTTTCCAGATGCTCCAGCTAAAGTTGTCTAAAACCTGAGAGCTCACTTTTGAAATCCTTGAGATACAGCAGATTCCTTAAATAGATTATTACTGCACATAAAGGCGAATGAATGAATTATATACGCTGAGATTCTACTCTTAATGATGTTGCTTTGTATTGTTTTAATTGCTGATATTCTCATTTAACGCACTGTATCTTTTTTCTGTTGGATAAACAACAAAAAAGCCTTAATATGTGACTCACTGATACTTAACATCTCCCACGGAAGCACAGCCAACCTGGCATGTGTGCTTGCCAACAGCTATAAAAGTACTGTTTGCGTTTGTATGTATCGTATTGGGTCTGGCATTCAAAGGCTGCAATATTTAGTGTTTCTTGACAGATCACCAGGGAGATTTCAAGGTTTAACTCATCTACCAGCTACTACTACTGTCATGTTATGCTCATCCCTCTCCCATGTTCAGAGGCTGAACACACCAGTTGTACAAAATAGCTCAAGATATTGCTAGACTAACTTTAGATTTTTAAGCTTCAATCCCAGGTTTTCCTGCTTACTATGGCTCATTTCTACAGTCAGCAGAAGGGAACGGTTTGCTTCAGCCATGCCACTGCAAAGCAGGTTGAAACAAAGGGACTTTGCACAGAAGTGGTTGACACGTGCTTACATAATTTCTCCTGTCGACTGTTGTGTCTGCACGGTAACCTCAATGGAAGAGGTGGAATAGTAGCACTGAACTGGATGAGCTTGCATTACCATATGTCTCTGTCAACACTAATTAAGACACATTTTATGTGGATCATTTGCCACATAGAAATACCAAAAGATACAGTGACGTTTTCTCTAAGGTAGTCTAAGAAAAACTGGTTAAGTCTGCCTCTCCTTTCTTACCAAACTGAAAAAGATACAGGGAAAAGCCATGTGGATGATCAAAGATACAGAATGACCTCCATAAAAGTAAGGTAGGTCTCTGGAAAAAGGCACTTGAAGGAGGAAGTGATAGAGGTCCATAAAATGATGACTGTAATTGATGGGAGTGGATAGGAAACAATTTTTCATTGCCCCTCACATTATAAGAGCCTAGAAGGTACTGAATGAAATTAGTCAAGTGTGTGTTAGTAATCAACATAAGGAGATGGTTCTTCACCTGACAAATTGTTACTGGATGTTCAACATGTTAAAATTATGAATGAGTTAAAAGGGAGTCTGGACAAGTTCATATGCGAGAAATCCATTGTTGGTAATTTAAGTGTGCAGAATTCACATTCAGCTCAGGAAGCTCTTTAACAGAAAATAACATTCTGGGCAAATACCTATATTTTGGTTCATACCAAGAGCCCACATCCAGGCACAAGATACAGAAGTAGAAGTGAGATTGTTTTGACCAACAAAGACTGCTTATATGTTAACATCTTCTATATTTTTATTCCAATGAAAGTCTTTTAATGAATTTTAGCTAGCTGACAACCCCTTACTTACTCATAGGCATCAGTTCCCTTCTTGGCTAGGGTTTGTTAGTGGGGTGGTTTTTTGGGTGGGAGGAGCGAGATCAAAGGAAATATCTCCTGATGTTTGAGCTTTATTTTTTCAGGTACTACATTAAATATATCACTTTGCTTGTTTAATAGTGTAGATGACAGCTAAGCTTCCTGTTTGCTGGACAGTTATTATTCCCAAATGATGATTCGATCTAGCCAGTCCTGTTAGAACACCTTCCTGGAACTACAATACAGAAATTCAGAGGGTTGTAGCATAGGTGGGTCACAGAACAGCTGGGATAAAGAAATTTTTGATTCATCTAAGTAATTTTTTTCTAGTGCCATAATTCTACTGTTCAAATCCATTTTAACTTTGATTTTAGCATCTTTCTGTTCCACTTTCCATTACCATCATCTTAAAAAGATTTTAAACCCACTCTGCAAAGGTTTCCCTGAGACCATATGCTTTAGAGAAATAAGCCACAATACCGGAAATCGGGAGGTTTTCAAATTCTCATTTCAGCTTTGTGACTGATGCACATGACTTAGAACAAATCATGTTAATATCTGTGCTGTCTCTAAGTTGAAGATAACAGCAGCCATATAGGAATGCTTTTAAGGTAAAGTATTCTATTAATTTAAGGTAAAAATTCTATCAAGACAAATTATGATTTACTAGTGTTTTTGACATACTGCTTTAGGGATGGAAAAAAAAAAAGCTAACGAGTCTTGGGTGAGTAGAACTAGTTATGTTTTGTGGTTGGCTTGAAGTGATCTCTTGTACAGATCAGAATACGTGGGATGAAAGGATGGGCTGTGGAAATGGGGTTGACACTTCCTGCATATTTCTCAATATGCAGGAGATCGAGTGTCTGCAGTCACCTGCCTCTACGAGAAAGCCCGTTTAGGACTCCCGAGGAACTCAATAGAGGCAACATTGTTTGTTTTATATGCATAACAGTTGTACTTCGAACCTTATTGAGGGCTTGATGTCTTACAGAGGGCTGGCCCCTCTGACCTACCTACCTGCCTGGCAGGTGATGCTGTGGTGTAGCCTGGGGTGTGGTCCCCCTAAATGTGGCTATGGGAGAATGCTCTGAGTTCCATCTCTGCAGGAACTGCAGTGCAGCCACCACAGGAAGAAGGTGATGTGTGCCTAGGTATTTTTCAGATGTACATTTGAGATGTTGCCAAATTGTGCACTGAAATCTGGGAAGCTCTATATTTTTACAGGTGAGACATACACTAGAGAGATAAAAATAACAGCTGATTCAAGCAGTCCAAGCCCTAGAGAGCTTCTGAGTGTTGCAAGTGGAATGGAAACAAGGCATTGCTCTGAGACAGGCAAAAGTTATTTAATTTTATTACATGGTTCTCACAATTTTTTTCCTTAGAGGTATTTTCTGTGGAAGCCTAAAGTCAGAGAACTTGTGTAGCAAAATGTGTTTTCTTCAGTTTCTAGCAATGAAGTCACACATATTTGTAGCATTATCATCCAAGAATCCCAAGTAGCAGTTACTAATTACAAAAAGGGGGAAGATACTCCTCTTTTTACTGAGGAAATGGACCCATGATGAATTAAAGGGACTTTCCCTGAATCACAGGAAACATAATGTGGAGCTAGAAATTGAGCCCAGACCTCCTGACATTCGGTTCACTGTTTCAGTCATATGACCATCCTTTTCCGAGTGTCAAATATGTACACAAGCTTTAGTCTTCTCATTAATTTTCAATGCTACGATGGAGTTCCTCTGAACTTTGCCCTTTTACTCGTTTTAGCAAAAAGGCAAACCTTTGCCCATTTGTCTCAATAGTAAGTAAAAACTCTTTCTATACAGATGATGATTTCCTCTCCATTCACATGCTTCTCATCCTAGTATTAGAAGGCCAGCCTGTGTCAGCAAGGGCCTGTTTAAATTAGAAACCAAATAATGTTTCAGGGATGCCTTGGGCTGTCTTGTAGAGAGGGTTCTTCTCAACCCTTGCCAGTTACTACTTGGTGGTCCTGCCAATCCTTGCTAAATTTCAAAACAAAAGTTGCTCAAGCTCGTTAGCCCAGCATACGCAGTTGGACAGCTGGTGAGCTGGGACGAAGTAGGGCCTGATGCTTAACGAGGCACAATTCACCAGACCATGTAAAGGGACAGGGGAGTGGCACTGTCCTAATTGTTAACATTCCTCCTCTGCAAGACTTCTCCTGATATTTATTTAATAAGCCCAGGCTCATAAAGTCTAAACGATTTAAGCAATCAAGTGGTAGCTGATGTGTATATGGAGATGACATGCAGCCAGACTAAGTGAAGGGTGAAGTCCTTAATTTGTGACTTTGCAAAGCTTTATCTGGCAATTGCAGATGAAACAATACCTCAGGCAGCTGTGCTCAAGAGTGGAATATACATTGTGGGTACTTCAGAAGCTGTACTTCAGGCCAGGTTTGCACAGCCTCAGCTCTTATTTAAGTGTCCATGACCAGTGTGCTGGTGTGGCCTTCTCAGCCAGCGTGGAGAAGCTTCCGTTGCTGCCAGTGAGTGAGTAATATTGATGAACTCCAGTCTGATGTCTTCTGCCAGTGGCTACAAAAGTCAGGGATGTGGTATTGCCCTGTTCTTAGAGAGGCAAAAGGCAGGTTCAGCAGAACTGGCTGAAACATGCTGGCATTTCCACGTCCCAGCAGCAGATGTTTGTAAATAGGCACGCCTTCACATGTAGAAAGGAGTGAGCATCTAGAGACTGGTGTGTGTGGAGGTTTGTTCTTTCTTTTCTCTGGAGCTGTTGCTGAGTATTTTAGCATTACATGGGGGGAAAACCCCACATCGTTACATTCATTAGCATTTCATTCAGAATTATTTCCAACTTGTAGTGGAGCAGGGCCACATGGTGACTGGATGTTAAACTTTCATTGATGGTATGAGGAGGTCTAAGGTTCAAACTAGAAATAGGACTGCTTGGAATGAATGTGGGACAAGGAAGGAAAAATAAGTTTTGATGAAGCTGATCTTCAGCAAAAGTCAGGCACTGGGAGACAGCTTTTGTTAAAAAGCAATAACACTAAAATGTGTGATGTTCCTATGCTTTCTCAGGAAAAATAAAAGCAGCATTATCTCTATTTCATCATGAAATACACGAAGGAAAGGTAGTACAGGAAAGGAGAGTATTTTTGCTGATTGTACTTTCTGTGTTCTCTCACTAATAGCATTTTACTTGTGAGTGGTTATTTACCGTATTTGATTTTGAAAGAGATTCAGACTGCATAGTTTTAGAATAACTTTCTTAATGTTCTTTTGATAACTTCTGCTTATCAGCCTAGGGTTTATTTGCCATAACTACATTGTGAGCTGAGTAAATTGGTTGTTAGTGCATTTGCAAACTGTTCTGCCTTGATTACACTGATCTAAGCACCAATTTTACAATTTTGTCTGCAGTGTCATTACAGAAATAGAGCACGCAAGCAGGCAGGCACCCTACACATACCTCTCTCTTAGCATGGTGATTTACTGCCTCTATCTGCTGCCTTTCACAGATGTGTGCTGGCTAATGTCCCTGCCTTAGCTTTGTTCAATCCTGTGATGCTGCATGCTTAGTGTGGAATCTGAATCTGACTTTGCCATCAGACTGGGAAAAAAAAAAGAACTGTGGCTTTTCTAAAATTCTTGTCCCATCTTCCCCGTGGTTACCCTGAGCTAAGAAAAATTAGTAGGCATCACAGTAGGTGGACATGGAAGCTTTTCTTTTGACCTACTTCTTTTTTTACTAGTCTATGTTCTTTGACCATTCTCCAAGGCTTCTCTTATGTTTTGTTTTACTTGGCCTGATGGCTGAAAGCTTTAGTGTAAATTATTGTTTTTGACAGTTATGCTAGTGATACTATACCCTCCCACAGTATTGCTCTGACTTGCAGGTATCAGGATGCACAAAGATATGCCTACAATGTCACAAAAGAATGCAAATCACATAGTTACAAATTAGTTCAGAATAACAATGTAGCAGAACATAGTATCTCAAGGAGAAATGACAGGCACCACTGGTTAGAGTATTTAGAGTGAGAAAGGGTTTCTACGTTAGGTTCAATACATAATATTTGATTATGGAGTCAGTGCACTGAATCCGTATATAGCAACAACTTGCCATTTTGCTGTAAGCTACCAAGATGCATATATAGATGGATTCAACTATTAAGTCAGCAAAATAGAATAAGTTGGAAGAGGCCCTTAAGATCATCAAGTCCAAATGTTAACCCAGCCCTGCCAGGTCACCACTAAACCATGTCCTTCAGCACCACATCTACACATCTTTTAAATACCTCCCTGGCTGGTAACGCCTGGGCAGCCTGTTCCAAAGCTTGACAACCCTTTCTGTGAAGACTTTTTTCCTAATATCCAATCTAAACCTCTCCTAGTGCAACTTGAGGACATTTCCTCTTGTCCTATGGCTTGTTACATGGGAGAAAAGATCAACCCACACCTCACTACAACCTCCTTTCAGCTAGTTGTAGAGAATAAGAAGGTCTCCCCTCAGCATTCTTTTTTCCAGTCTAAACAACCCCAGAAATATGGGCTATGGGGTGGAAGGTGTGAAGTGAATGCGAAGGGTGGGAGGAGGACAGCTACAAGAGTTAAGCATCTAAACAAGCATACTCTGAAAAGGATGTGGCTATGGTGGGTCTATTGGATGCTGAATAATTGATTCTTTTTTGTGTCAGGACAAAAGGAAAAAGGGGCCATGTGGCATCTTGGTTGATACCAGTTTACACCACTCTGTGTGAGAGACAATTTCAGAGCTCTGTCATATCCTCTGTTTCCTCACTAGTTCCTATGTAAGCAGTATAAAACTACCCTCTTTAACCTTGGCTGAAGGTTCACATGTTAATGATCTTTTCAGGTGGAACTTGCAGAAATTTGCACGAAGAGTGAACATTATATTGGCACGGAGGGTGGAGGAATGGACCAGTCGATCTCTTTTCTGGCAGAAGAAGGAACTGTATGTGGATTTCTGTAATCTAAACCATCAATGTACTATTAACTTACATAAACAAAAATATCTTCATATTTATTCAGCAGAAAGACAAGAAACTGGAATAGTCTAGAAGAGCACCAGGTTACACTCTATTTGGCTAATTCATCGCTGAACTTAGAATGTTTCCCATATAATGAAATCTGAATGGTCGGTATGCCTTGTATTCAGTGCAAATGGGATAATTATTACAAAAATGCTTTCTTGAAACTTCTTATAACCAAAGAGTTCTAGGAAGTTTTGCCAGGTCCAGTTACAAAGACAATGAAGATTTTTTTTCCCAGTTTTGCTAATTCCAGACAATTCTGTGGCTGGATTCTGATGTAGAAGGCATTTAGCTCTCTTAAACATAGTGACAGAAGGTAGACTAGCAACGATAAACACGACCTGCCAAGTTATGCATGAGTGCTTGCAGTGGAATTGGCAGTGGAATTCACCCACTTCCCCAGAAGGTGCCCAGGACTGCAACTGTTCAAACCTAAACCTAGCCAAATACTTCTGTGGAGATCAATGTAGCATTTCTTGACAACCTTTACTTTCCTTATACCTCGGCAGCTTTTCTTCCTTAATGCTGTATCTTGGATGAGCTTATACAGAAAATAAGCCATTTCCTAGAATTACACCAAATGTTTAATTCCATCATGGGACAGACAAGTGTATTTTCCATTTCACATCACCTCTACTTACTCTGCACCTTTCCTTCACACTTTGTACTGTTAATAGTAAACACACAGCTACACGAATGCTGAAGGAAGCATCATATTTTCCTAGAGTATACAGACGATCATGTAAGTGGAGGCTTTTCATGTATATGTAGAGTTAGTGATCAAAAAGGCAGAGAAAATGTTAGAAAAGAAATTTCAAACAAACCAGAAAATATCCCTGCTTCAGTCTACTTGCAGCTGAATGCAGTGTTGTCCTCCCATCTCAGTAAAAAAACCCAAAATCTAAAATGAGAAACGTGCGATAAAGGAAATTGAGATTGATCAAAGCTGTTTTTTAATATGTGCATTGACTGAATAATTTAAAACTTTTCAGCTTGGAAAACAAGTGTCTTCAAGGGTGATATTGTGAAGCTCTGTAAAACCCCTGAATGGGTAAGAGAAGGCAAACTGAGAATTCAGTGTTTTTCATAACCGAAGAACTAATAGAAACACAATGACATTAGCAAGCAGCTTGTTGAAAACAAACAAACAAGTTTGGTTTTTTCCAATACATTCATTGTTCAACTGAGAAAAACTGTACGTCGTGGAAGGCAAAAGTTTAAAAGTGGTTCAAAAAAGACCTTCTTGGATACACTGATAGAGTATTAGCCTATTTGTAGCTATTAAACATGATAGTCTGATATTTCTTCCAGTGTAAGTATAACTGCTGTAATCTTTGCTTATAGGAAGCTGGAAAAATATACTTGGAAGAAAAAGAGCTTTGTGTATGTTGCATTTTTATATTCCCACTAAATATCCATTTATGGCTACTGTCAGAAACAGGACAGTGGACCAGCTTAGTGGTACGTGCTGATCTAATGTAGCGCTTCTTAAAGGGTATATTTAAATATAAGCAAGTTTGTCTTGATAGTAGTTTTGTGATGTGGTCCACAATGTCAATGGCGGTAACTCACGTGGAGTGAGTAACACACATGCTGTACATAATGTACAAGCAGATTTGTCATTGTTTATTTATCACTCTAGCTGCTCAAGGAACTCTCTGGGGGTGAACAATGCCAAAACCAGTAAGACGTTGCTGCTTGCAGAGTGAGTCTATTCTAAGAAGCTAAAGGAAGGCACATGGTTTACAACTTATCCCAGTGAAAAACCAGATGTGAATTTAATCTTTTGATTACATTGCATCCTGAATTATTTAATTAATGGATGCCTAGCTTATTCCATGAAAAGGTCACAAATGTTGGGAACATCTTACGCAGCCTGTGCAAGGCATCTGTGAGGCAACGCAGTCTCTTATGTCAGGAGACAGTAACTGCATTTTTATGTATAGTTTTATTTAATTTCTCTGATTGTCTCTATGTCACTGATCACTGTCTTCAGTCAGTCCTAAATTTTGGTGCTACTCTGTACCTCAATGAGCTAGCCTTGATTTAACGGAAAATCAGAAAACTCAGGGGGAGATGGACACTGGGGAAGGGAATGCGAAGCCCCTTGTTTCTAGAGGCACGCATACTGGCTTCAGCCAGGCCTGGGACATTTCTGTAGATCAAAGAAAAACCGTTGTCTTAAACAGGCAAGAAAAATAGGTTGGGTGGGGTTCTGTGAAACACTGAAAAAACTCAAAGACTTAATGGAAACATTTTAAAATCCAGATACAAGCAAAGGTTTGAAATGTATGTGTAACTTGACCAATGAGGTTAAACCTCTTTTCTCGCTGTTTCATGTCAGTTTTCTTTCCGTAACTGTCCCTGGATTCTTAAGAGAAAAAACATGCAAATTTGCATTTGATTTATAGAACTAAGTGCTCTGTTAGCTAGTAGTAAATTAAAACTAACCATTCATTTTTCTTTCAATAGGCCAAGTTGATAGAGTTCAGTCCTCTGAGGGCAACTGACGTTAGACTTCCAAGTGGAGCAGCGTTTGTTATTGCTAACAGTTGTGTTGAAATGAATAAAGCAGCAACTTCTCATTACAATATTAGGGTAATGGAGTGTCGTCTGGCTACAAAGGTAACGTATGGCTTATGTCAAACTCTAATGAAACCTTCGTCTAAATATGTGCTTTTTTCCACTTCTGACCACTCGTGTCTTTAACACCTGGCTGGGTGCTACTTTAAGTAGCATTTTTCTTTCCAGAACCAGACACCTCCATTTCTGCAGAAACAGAACTCTGAGTTTAATGGAAGTACAAGGACTATGCCCTTATACAGAGGATTATGTGACTTGGTTCTATTCAATTTATTTTGTATATGTTGTTTTTCAGAAAAAAATATTCTGAGTTAACAAGATAGACCGTTTCTAATTAAAGCTGAATAATGACAAATAATGGAAAGCAACCGGTGTGGTCACATGTTTATACGTATGTATGGCAATAGATGTGTATTTTTTTAGCATTTAGAAAGTTGGAGGCCTGGAAGTAATATTGGAAATGCTGAATAGCAGCATGTAAGTCAGTGCAAAGTTTAAAAACTGGCTTGAATCAAAACCCAACATTTAGGTTGTGCTGCCAGTTTACAGCTTGCAATTATCTCTAAAATGTATGGAATTTGAACATGAAGAATCTTAAGTTCCACTTTAATTTTGGATTTTATAGACCATATGTTTAGGAATATGTAGATGCAGCATTTGATTTGAGCTTGTTGCAGTAATATAGTGGATTTTTCTTTGATTAGATTAAGTGAGGAATAAAGGTAAATATTCACTACGCTTATACCCAACATAGTGCACCGTGTGAAAGAACAGAATTTCATTCACAAAGTATAAATGAAAGTTTTAAAAACTGCAGCATGGAACTCCTTGACACAAAATATTTGGCCAAAATCTGTTGGCATCATAATTCTATGAAAAATTAACATTGTTAATGCTTAAAAATGTAATAATTGAAAGATGATCAGATACAGACAGAGTATAATATAAAATACTGTGCTGATATTTCAAGGAGGGAATAAAAAAGATATGGTAAAGGTAACAGCACCAATGACCATAGCTAAAGCTGTTGTCACTGACGTTAATAAAAAGACTCAAGTCATTAAGGAAATCAAGATAAGGACCTGTGTATTGGCTCTGGTGTAGCTGATAAACCTCTAGTTTGGGATAGTTAATTGACCAAGTATGTATTTTAGAAAGAGCTGCTTTTAGAAAATATTTTTTTTTTTTGAGTAAGAAACAGAGAGTCTTCAGAGATGTTCTATTCTAAAGGCAAGCTACAACAAGTGCATTAAGTTGTAAGACCTTTTGAAGTATTATTCCATGTACCAGATTTTGTGAATTGAATCACAGTTTTCTTAATTGCTTTAAATTATTGGTCCTGTGCAGGAAACTGAAAAAGAGGTAAGGAAAGATGTTTTTTTGATTTTTTACACTTCTGTTAGCTATGATGCAATCTCTAAAAAGGTACCTTTAGCAGATGCTTGATTTTACAGAGACTAACAACATACACCTGTCTATTTTTAAACATATGCTTCCCAGATGGAAAGTTGCACACACTGTAAAAATACATTGAGCCGAGGAAAAGACTGTCTTTAGGAACAGGTTACAGTGGGGTGAAGGAGGGCAGGTATGTAAATGGAAGCAAGGAAGTCTTTTAAGCGCCATTAAGCTAATGGAACTATGAAATAACATGCTGGGCCTTGGAATAGTGCTTTAAAAGAAAGTCTCATTGGGAAGTGCCTTGAGATAGGCTTATTTTTCCCCTTTCTGCTTTAGGTCATTCTAGAATTTCATACTGTTTGCAGAAAACTCCATGTAAGTAAAGATACCAACACAACGTATCCCTGCTAGCATTAGTTAGACCATTTTGATGTCATTCTGCCCTACAGCCAGTGAGCTCTTGATCATCCTCACAAAATTACCTTCCTCAGGTTCTGTTCCTTTGTCTTCCCTTCTGGACAGTCACTCTTTTGCTTATTTGGGATTTTTTTCTATTTTTGTTGTAGCCTCTGAGTGCTTTCCTGTACTCTATTAACCAGTATGTTTAAAGACACTTATGTTCTACAGAACACATGCAATTGCAAAGGAAATTACTTTATACTTCAGAAAACTCGCACAGTAGGTCCTGCAGGATGAATACAAGCATTAGTGAATGCTGTGCTCTCCCCTGCTTCACCATGTGTGGTTCACTTCACTGTCAGCTATAAGAGTAGTGCCAAGACTGTCTGCAACCAGAATGCCATGTAGTTAATAAACTCCTGTTTGTTAAATGTGGAAAGATGCTCAGATGACATTATAGAAATGTAAAGTGTAAGAAAGTGATGTTGCTCTATAAGGGCTAAGTATTCCTATACTTAATCCCAGACAGACTTCCTTTTATTTATATTTGTCCATCATTTACAAAGTATGTTTTCCTCTCAGTTACTTACAGTCCTCCACTGTGCCTGTGTTGAACAATAAAGGGCAATAAAGCCTAGAGATACAATATCCTGGCAGTTAAGAGCCAGCTGCATGATGTCCACATCTTTAATCCATCTAGTCAGAGATCATCAAGAAAATATCCAACTGTGGGATCAGTATCGGGATTACTTTTGTACATTAAAGAGACAGGACTTTTTCCCATTTCTGTTCTGTGTCCATTACAAATTGAGCTGCTGCAGCTAGGCTGTTTTCAAAAACCACTTCTGTTTGTCCCTAACATTTTTCCCATGCTGTTGAATTGAAACTTTGGTATAAGCAGTACGGACCTTTCCAGCAAAGCCCTGCCCACTGGCCTGATGGGGTCAGTTTCCATTTGGAACATTTGACCTGCAAAACCCCAGTGTAATTATCTAAAATACAGCATCTCTCTTGAAATACAGAAACCGGAACAGATGTGACAATACAGATGACATTTCTACAGGGGATTATTTATTTTAAAAAGAAGTAAAAAAAATTGTGTTGCCTTATAGAATATTATTTTTTGTAACTTCTTAGTTCTGTTTAACTTATAAAGTCTAGGGGATGCTGAATGTTAGCATTAAAGTACACCAGAAAAAAAAAAATCCATTCTTTTATCACCTTGAAGCGGAACAAACATCACAAACATGCATCAATGTGCAAGATAATGAGTATTTAGGTAAAACAAATGAAGCAATGATTGTTATTCTAGCTTATCAATAAGTAAGCTAAAATACAATTACATAAAGGCTGTGGAGTTCTAGGTACTCAGAGCCTTTGAAAAGCAGGCCAGAAGTGACTTAGCCTGTTGCAAAAACATTTTCTCACCCCAGTTCTGCTTTAGCCACTAGACAGTGCTGCTTCTTTCTCTACCACTGAACATACAAAACTGTGGTTTAGATGGCGACAGAGTCATATGATTAGGATTTTGTTTGTTCTGCTCTACTAAGGCTCACATAAATCTTAGCAAGTCACTAGATGGCACCAAAAGTAGTTAATTTTTATATACTGTAATAAAGCAAAACTGGAAGATCCCCTGCAAAAGCATTGTTGGAGGAGAGCAGGAGGGCGAGGCTCTATAGCAGATAGCTGGGCAGCAGGTCTGCTGCTTAAATTTCATGCTGTGACTTTGTACAAAGCAAAGGAAATACTTTTCAAACATGTATGTAAATCCCATGGGTTTTTTTAACCATGGAAGTAAAATGACTTTGCTCAATTGAGATGTGAATTATTTCAAATGAATATCACTCAAAAGCAGTGGCTATTGAGAATAACAAAACCCTGGGGGAAATTGTGGCAGTGTTGATCAGAGGTTTTAATGCTGATTTGAATAGGAGAAATATTTCATTCCCCGGTCTTCCTGCACTGGTTTAAACTCTCTGCAAATATACAGCCTGATCGTGGAAGCGTTAATCTCAGTGTAAATGGCGCAAAAGTGGAGGTGTTAGATACTTCAGAATACAGTTAAACAATGTTGGTATGTACCTGCTGATCTGTGTTTTACTCTGTAACAATCTGTTGGCATTAACAGTGGTATGTCAGTAGGATCCCGTAATGACCACTTCACATTCTTCTGTAATTCATAACATTGAAAATATTCCTCACTTTATGAGGAAAGCTGCTGTACACGACTGTTTTCATTAGGCACACGACGGTGTCAACTCATGTAGCAATCTTCCAGAGAAAAGCCTCAGAGTTTTTCTTCTAGGATTCTGGTGTGTTAAGGATTTGTAGTAAGTACAATGTCAATTTCTAAAACATCACAAAGATACACAAAGCATGTCATCACTGTCTTGACTGGGAAAACCAGGTAAGTCTATAATTAATCAGCAACATAGCAATCATGTAGGAATGGAGCAGATTCTAACACAGTGTAACCTTCCTGTAAGGCTCAAAACTTTGTTTGAACTGGATGTCAAAAGATCATACTTAAAATTTACTTTAAACTCTATAGAGATTGAGAAAGGTTATGGTTAATTCTCCCACACAAATCTTATGCCCCCTCTCGTATTTTTAAGACTATTACGAGAAAGGGTTTTAATGACAACTTCAGATGTTCATCAGAAAACTCCAGGAGCACTGGAAAGGTCAAACTGAGTTTTAAATGTTAGAGCAAATTGTAACAGTACAGAAATGGACTCTCAGTGTTCCAGTATTGTAGCGTTTGTGTAAGCAGTTCTCTGAATGTGATTGCAAAAGGTTAAGAAGTGCTTGAAGTAAGAACATCCATGGAGCAGGATAATTCACTGATTTGATAGCACACAAATAATGCCAGTAGGGCTTTTACAGACAATATCTGGTTTGAGGGAATAATATCTGCCATTCACAGACCTTTCATAAATAAATATGATTATCTGCCATCTCCTGATAGAAAGTAGCTTCTGATGTATCCCAATTAAGTGAAAAAAGCAAACGGGGCTTAAAGGTGCTTGTGGACAATTACATAGTTTTAACCAGGAAGGCACAGTATTTTCTGGTTTATTTTTTTTAATTTTAGCTTCTCTCAAAGTCAAAAGGATTGGACTGGAAAAAAATGTTGAGACTCCGTGATGTGCAAACCAAGCTAGGAGTTAGCCTGGAGGAAATGCTGACCATTGTCGAGGAGGTATTACATCCTGAGCCTTACAGCACAGAGGAAATTTGTAAATGCCTGGGAATTAGCCTGGAGGAGCTCCGCTCTCAGATCCTTAGTCAAAACACTCAAGATGGTAAGCATATACGAAATGGGGGGCTTTAGTGTACAATGTTTGTATTACATAAAAATTTTATGTATTAATAAGTAGTGGAAGTGGAAGTCTTCCCAGAATACTTTGCCAGAATCTTGGGTGGCAAGTGAGAGAATTGATACCATGATTTTCATTCTAACTTTTAACTTAAAATAGAACAAAACTTTGATTTTGACTGAACTGTTTCTAAAATGGTAGAAGTAGCAGATCACTTACTATATTAGATTAGCCTGTGCTGTTGACGAGTCATCTCTAAAGGACCCAAGTTTTAGTCTAGGGAAAAGCCTAAACTGGGCTTCCTTCTTGGACAATAGCTCTCATGAAACCGAGTGTTTGGATGGTTACAGCATCATTAAAATGAACCCTGTGTGCTCTCCCTTGACTGGTGTTTAAAGCTAGCATAGAAGGAGCTTGTGTTTCTGTTTTTTAGTTGATAAATACACGATCACTTCATAAAACATGCACGGGGTAGCAAGTCATCTAGGTCTCTCCTGAGAAAGAAGTTTCTTTCACTGTCAATATTTTTTTTTCTTTTAAGAAAATGTTGGTGGAGTGAACAATTCATTCAATAGTCCTTACTTTGTTGGTTCCAGTCAGTAACCTTCATACCTCTGCTGTTTTGTAGCTGAATCATATTCTTGCCAGTCCTTTCCAAGACTGCTTTCAGGGACATATTTGATGTATATAAACAAATTTGATGTATATAAATCAGTAACATATCTATGTATACAGATGCTTCTATTTAAATAGCCTGCATATCTGGAATGATTGTAAACTTTATAGATCAACCAAGGACCAGGTCCTGAACCTCTAGCCTGTTTGCACTGCAGTGGTATCAGAGAGTATGAAATTAATTACTGATTTACTTACTAATTACACTGCCAGAGGGTGCCAGGACAGAATACAGTATCTTAATCCAACTCTTATCTCCATAGAAAGAGTTAGAACAAGTCTGTGCTGTATGTACATGAGGAATGTACTGAACCGCGTACCTGCGCTCTGCAGCATTTTTAGGAGAAACTGCAAGGCTGTAAATCTTTCATGCTGTCCCCTTACTCTCCCCTTCATGAAGCAATACAAGACTATTAACTTATGGATGTTTATACTCCCTATACCTGTTTTATAAAGCAAAATTCTCCAGTTCTGTAGAATTGAATTATTTATAACAGGTTATTTTGATTTTTTTTTTCAAAAACCAAAGTCAGGATAAAAAATTTAAACATAAAAGCTATAGAAGAAACTCAAAGGAAACTTTATCCTATGGCTCTGAATAGCATTTGCAGACATTTGTTGAACAGCATCTCTTAAGCTTGTATGGCCACGATTTCATTTGATAAGGGGAAATAAAATGGGTTATGCTGAAAGCCTCTTTGCATGTACAATACAAATTAAATAACAGATTTCTGTAAAACTATATGCAAAGAGAAACAAGACAGACACAGAAAGAAGGAATCTAAATCCACTCTTCGTTTTTGTTACACACTAAACAAATTACATTTTTTGTTGGCTTTAGAAAACCAGGGGCTGCTTGACAAAAATATATTTCTTATTTTCTCTCTACTTTCCCACTAGATTTTAATGACTATGCCTGGCTTCTTCAGGTGAGAGAAAACATACCAACAAATAAGTAATCTCTACTCTAATTTCTGAATGTTGTTGAACTTTTTTCAACATGTAGAAAGAGCTATGACATTTAGAGTATCTTTCTTCCTTTGTACGTGCTTTATCAACTTTTTTGATAAACTATTATGATGTTAACACTAAATCATTTGCATGAGAACTATGATTTAGATAATTTACTGGATTCTGACTTTTCTCTGTGGCTAAATATAAATTGTCAGTAGTTTTAATTTTTTGTATTATTCAATGCCCAGTGATAGTTACAAATAATGTTTTGTATTGGCATTGTATCTCATGTTTAATGACCTGAAAGCACGGTGTATATATTATTTTAGCCTTAAGTCCAGCTTCCTCTCCTCTGCTCCTCCAGTATGGAGGTACCGCATGATTATGCAAAGTTTTATAAACGTGTAAGGCTGATGAGATAAAAATACCAGATCCCAAAGATAAATGATATGGACACCTTTGGGCAAGTCCCAGGCTAGGTGTGGAAGGCCAGAACAATTTTGTATCCCCTCTACTGGCAGGTACCCAAGGATTTCTGCCGTTCCCTACTGTAGAACCCACTTGTTCCCCACAGCTGGGGAAGCACAGATAGTGCACAAAGTCCTTGCAGTTGTTCCTTGGCCAACTCAAAATCCCGAGTTTAAATCTCCCTTGCAAATGTTTACACATGGATTGCACTTGTGGCTTCTGAACATCTCTAGAAAAATAATATTTATTACTTTCTAAGGTGCACTATGCCCTAATTTTGGCTTGGACTTGAGTGCTTCACAGAACATTGAGTATGTGGTGATCGTGGGACATTAAGTATTTATAAGCTTCACCACAAAAGGATATTCTCCTGTAAAACAGTGTGTTCCTTTAACCATGAAATGTGGGAGTTTTTTCCATCTTAAATGAGGTATTTTTAAACCCATTTTTCCTTTTCATGTATAAAATTGTAATCTAATTTTGACATTTAAACCTGGAAATGAAATCACTAGGGGAGGAGCAGTCATCCATTTGCTGTGTGGATTTGGCTGTTTAACTGCCCTCCTTTTCATCCCATGGAAAGAGAATTTTAAATCAGTGCTGTAGCTTGAATGAGTGGTGCTTGAATAGCCTTTCATTCCCGCTGCCAAGTAATTTGCATTAATGGTGATCTCAGTACAAGAACAGTTTCAACTTTATTTACACAGACAGGCGTACGTGAAGGTAGACTCTCAGATGTTCTGTCAGGCTGCTCTGGGATACATAAAGCTTTGTCGTGAGCATTAGTAGAGTGCCCTCATCTTACAGTAACAGAAGATACCTCCAAACTAGTAGACCTAAGAGCACTTCTCAGCTTGAGGGTCCAGATGCCTGCTCCAGCCTCAGCCTCATTACAGAGAAATTTGGGAACATACCATCCCCTTCCACAAAATCACGGTTTACTTGGGAAGAACCCCAGAGAGCTGATCACTCCAGGCAGGTCCCATACAGCTAGCTGGAGAATCATAGAATCATAGAATGGTAGTGGTTGGAAGGGACCTCTGGAGATCATTAAGTCCTGCCAGAGCAGGAACACCCAGGGCAGGCTGAACAGGAACATATTCTTCACTGTGAAAGTAACAGAGCACTGGAGCAGGCTACCCGGAGAGGTGGTAGAGTCTCCTTCTCTAGAGACTTTCAAAAGCTGCCTGGACTTGTTTCTGTGTGATCTACTCTAAGCGATCCTGCTCTGGCAGGGAGGTTGGACTAGGTGATCTTTAGATGTCTCTTCCAACCCCTACCACTCTGTGAAAAAAAAAAAATCCAAGAATATCCAGGCAGGTTTTGAAAGTCTCTAGAGAAGGAGACTCCACAACCTCCCTGGACAGCCTGTTCCAGGGCTCTGTCACCCTCACAGTGAAGAAGTTTTTCCTCATGTTGAGGTGGCGCTTCCTGTGTTCCAGCTTGGGACCTTTATCTCTCATCACAGGGCACCACTGAAAAGAGACTGTCCCCTTCTACTTGACACCCCACCCTTCAGGTATTCGTAACATTAATAAGATCCCCTCTCCGTCTTCTCTTCTCCAGGCTAAACAGCCCCAGGGCTCTCAGCCTTTCCTCTAAGAGAGATGTTCCAGTCCCTTCATCATTTTCATAACCTTCTGTTGGACTCTCTCTAGTATTTCCCTGTCCCTCTTGAACTGGGGAGACCAGAACTGAACAAAATACTCCAGATGTGGTCTCACTAGTGCAGAGTCGAGGGGGAGGAGAACTTCCCTGGACCTGCTGGCCACACCCTTCTTTATGCACCCCAGGATGCAGGCCTCTGGGGTGTGCCACAGGCTAGGTACAGGCACTGACTGGTATCGGTTAGTTGCAAAAGATTTGTTAAAGAATGATTCTGTTTTGGAGGAAAAATCACTTTAAGCCAGTACTTCTCAGAATCTTGAAGCAGGTGTCTGCTAAATGGGTCATTGAATCCAGCAATGACTTGTCTCCTGGTTTATTTTCTGAAAGCCAGATTGCAGTTACTTGAGCAGTCCCAGTAGAGGAATTGTTCCCCACTTCTAGTAGGGGGTTCACAGTCTGGCTCAAATTAAAGCCATCTGGCAGCATTTTCTTATATATGTTATGAGCCAGAAACCTTCACCCTCATCATGTTCAATCAGCTGGATGCCTAACAGAGAAGGGTACTATTCTACACGAGCAATGGTGGTAGAAACTGTCCCCTACATGGTTTTGCACTGGCGAGTTTTTCCTGTTGTAAATTTCTAACAGTCACATCAGCCATGTGCAGCTTATTAATCTACAGTAAAACATATTTTAAGAAGCTGCCAAAGCAACTAGAAAAAAAAATATATAGCCTGAAGAAGTTGGTCTTTAGCTAAAGGTCAGATAGAATTGTACAGGAAGTCTCTAAAGAAAGGAATCTGCTGAAGCTGAAGTTGTAACAAATGAGTTGCTGAGAGGCCACAATGTTTAATTATAAAGAGGAAAAAAAAAAACCACACACACAAAAAAACCCCAACTGTAAATGGAGTAGACAGGTTTGTGCTATTTTTGTAAAGCTAAAATTAAAAAATATGACCATACAGTTGAAAACACACTGTAAACTTTTAAATTAACCCACAGTTATTTGGGACTAATAGCCCAGGATTTTTGTTATAATTCTCTTAAAATGGATCTTGGACAAACTTTCATTACCGTTAGTCTGCTGTGTCTTAACAACATGGAAGGTTCTTGCCGCAGCATAAGGACAATGTCACCATTTCTTTCAAGGACCTTGGGTGGTTTGTAAGCAAACTGAATCTAATATCTTGGATGACACTACAGAAATCCTCTGCTGTGAAGCAAAGCAGAGAACCCACAAAGGGTCACCAAGAGCTGCTGGTGTTCTGTGAAAAAAATAGATAAGGACTGGTAATACAAAGCAGTTAACAGTGGAGGAGATTCCTTGTAGGAGATTCACCGTGTCCTCTTTGAAACTTCAGAAACAGTTAGTGAGGCTGCTCCAGTGGATGAGCTGTTCCAATGCAGGCTGAATGCTCGTGAAATGTCTTAAAAACTTAGTGACACAATATCACTAAGAGCAGATGCAGATATAGGTTTCCTTATCCTCCTTAAAGTTTTCTTTGATCTCATTTTGACTTTTCAGGTTTAATTTGTTCTGATTCGTATCT
This sequence comes from Ceryle rudis, assembly GCA_033439905.1. NCBI lineage: Eukaryota > Metazoa > Chordata > Aves > Coraciiformes > Cerylidae > Ceryle > Ceryle rudis. Next base: position 40,080 of record JAAGNO010020176.1, read on the forward strand.
GTTTCAATGCATAAAATAGTTCCCTAAATGCTGCTGTTCTCTGCTTTGAGCACCACGGAGGGTGAGACCATATAACCCAGTGCTGTGCAGTACTGTGCAGAAGGTTTACTTTGAGGACTTCAGTTTTTCCTCTTTCAGAACACTCCAGCCCTAGCTCAGATATAAACTTATCAGTTGTGTGCAGTTTGCTTTGCTTTGTTTTGTTTTCTTTTAACCATGACAGGGTATGGCATAGGAAATCAGTCCTTTTTAATGGTACAAAACATGGCCCCACAAAGCACACAGATTCTATTTAGTTTCTTCACTCTTCTAAGATCACAGCCTGCATACTTCTTTGGCACGTCCTATTAATTCAGATTTTATTTATGTGGAGCTAATATACAGGCTGTGATATAGCAAGGAGATTCCAATATAGATGTAATTTTTGGAAATACCATGTGTGCTCTGCTATCTTTTATTATATAGAGATGGTTAGTTGGACTGCACATCCAAACAGAAGAGATACAAGATGGTTTCTCTATTACCAGAGGCATTTGGTGTTGAAAGCCAAAAATATGTGAATCCTTTCATTATTTTAGAATAGGACTTACAGAGTACAGAGGTGTTTGCTGTCCTGAAGTTAATTTTACCTGAACAGTACATTGCCTGAGAGGAAAACCAAACCAAACCAAATTTTCAATGCAAATCTAATTTTCTGAAATAAAATGCTGCCCATAACCAACTAGTAGCTAACCTACTGATACCGATGCTAGCCCTCGCAGTGCCTAGTCTGGCCATATCGTACAGCTGCTCCTTCTCACTTGAGAACTGCCTGAAAGGATTGCTTTTGCATCACGAGAAAGCCAGTATCAAGGTAGCAAATTCTGCCCTACACAGAGTGGCTCTCCTGGGGGTGAATGCTGTCAAGGACACAGCTCAGATCTTGTGGCTGGCCATTCTGGTTGCCAATTCATAACATGACGAGCACAACACAACCCCAGAGATTTTTAAGGTAATCTGGCCAGTAGAGCATTGCTCTTCCAAAGGGTGGTCTCTGAATCAATCACAGCCCTTGGCAAGTCTGTTGCCTTACAATTGAAACCAGACATGTTTTCAGTTCATTCTTTGGGTTACTACTGTTCAATGGTGATTTACAAGAGAGTGTGAGCTATGGCAATCTCTCACGCAACTTTAGATATTCCCTAAACAAATGCACATTTAGAAATCTCCTTTCTCTAAAACAATGGCTTATAAGAAAAGAGTATTTAAAGAGAAACCATCCCTAAAAATAGGCCAAGCTGCCTTTCTTCAACATTGAACGTACTGAGACATTTGTTCTGCAAAACACAGTGCAAGTAACTCCAGCAGCAACAAAAGCCAGTGGGATAAAACACACCTCTAAATGGGAAACCAAAATATGCTCTTCTTGTGTGATACTCTCATGATGTTGTTTCTGGGGGGCACTCAATTTTCTCGTTTCTGTCCTAGGTTGAAACGCCCTATTCGGAAGCCCTATTCAAAGACAGCCACACAGGGTTTCTCAGTAGCAGCCTGTATTGAATTACAAAATAAATATCACTAGAAGCAATATCACAGTAGCAGCACACTGCTATGCTCAGTGTTTCTTTACGATTTTAGACTACTTATGGCTCTCAGCATTGTATTTTCAGCATTCGCAGTTGTGATTTACACTGACCCTGGAGAAATAAAAAGCGATTACACAGGTGCTGATGAACTTCTAGTCTGTAAGGGTCACTCACAGTCTGGAGTATACATACAAGAGATTTAATACTGGACAGAATTTTCTTTCCAGTCTTTCAAGGAAGATTTCTGCATATACTTGCAAATGTAGATTGCTGAAATCATCAGAAGTGGTTCCAGAACTTGGCAGTCTCCATGGAACAGCCAAGTAGGAACTCCACGTGTCTGGGTCAGATAGCAAGTTCTGTTTTGAATACAGGCCTCGTCTCTCTTCTACTTTTACCATTATTTGATTGTTTCATCAGCCATTTTAGAAGGCAAGAGAGACCAGAAGCTGAAACAGGGAGAGAAACCTTGCTCTAAAGGTAAAACTACATAGAGAAAGAGAACGAGTTATGTTCTGAGGTACTTAAACAAGAGTGCTTGAGTTGTAATGAAGTAAGGAAACGCACTGCAGTAGGTGCTCCACATAGAGAATGAAGTCCACTTATCCAGTATTTACTACTCAAACAACTCAAGTAAACCAATTTAATCATAAATTGAATTGTTTATGGTGAGCAATACTTCCTCAATAGCAGCCATAATATTAAAGCAAACAGAACTATATTGGGCGAGAAAAACAATGAACTACAAGAGGAGCTTGGGAAAGGCAGATCGATTCTCAGATATTAGCTGCAATCTAAACCTTCTTGTAAACAGGAGTAGCTTGAGAAGCCTTTAGCTACAGCCATCCCCTTCATTTTTATTCCCCACTGTTCAGGCTTGGTGAAGGTCTTTGCCCCTGTGGCCACACAGGTTTGAGCACCCCCCCACCCTTCCCAGACGAACCGCTTTTTAATGGTGCAACAGAATAATTCGAGCCCAAATCCTTGCACTAGCCTTTGACTTTAGTAAGTCAATACTAAGCAGTACCTATCTGGGCTTGACATCTCTTCACATCCACACATGCAGCACTGACACTGGCTGGTAATGCACACCAAAAATAAACCTTGAAAACCAAACTGAAAGCACCTGTGTTCTTCACTATACCTTTAGTCTCTTATTATTTACAGTCAGAGTGAGCCTGCAGCATTGTGAAAATACTTGAGGGCTTCCTTGCCTATGCACCGTGAAATATGGACAGTAGCATTTCTAGTCAGTTGTGGTTTGGTGGTTGCTTTTTTTCGAGAAAGGGCCCATCTACACAGTTCCATAATTGATGCACACTTGGCCTGGCGCAGTCATGCACAATTCCCTGGTCCATCAGGTGCTGGCCGATGGCTGCCCACTGGGCACTGGGAACCTTTCTGATGTTCTCATAACTCAGTTTTGCTGCTGTTTGAAAACCCGAAAGCTTTAGATTAATGCCCTAATGCCCGTCACTGCTAACTCTTGAACGTGGGGCTTGTCTCTGCAGAGTAAAAGGAGAGACCGGGTATGTTCAGTGACACAGCAAATAACTGGAGCATGTGCATGAAGTTATCAGCGTGAAAAAAATGTGTACGTTGTATATTGATGAACTCTAAATACTATTACTAGGGTTTTTAAAGAAGACGTAGGCGAGCTTTTGCAGAAGACTTTTAGCCTAGAGAGTTCTAATATACAATATGGATTATTTAAAAAATTATGTTATTGTATGTTCTTTATGTAGTGAATACTAATACATAACTGTAGAACTTTTCATTTTGTTTAGTTTCCACCTTTAAGTTATACCAGCGTGCAAAGCACGTGTATAGTGAAGCTGCCAGAGTACTGGAATTTAAGAAGATCTGCAACGAAGCACCTGCCAATGCAATCCAGCTGCTGGGAGAATTAATGAACCAGAGCTATATCAGCTGCAGGGAAATGTATGAGTGCAGCTGTCCTGAACTGGATCGCCTGGTAGACATCTGCCTGTAAGTTTTGACCACAAGGAAGAGTAATCGCCTGTTGAGAATATTGTTTGAATTGATGAGAAAATATGACATCGTTGGCTATTGCAATTGTAAAATGAAAGTATTCTTGTCTCTTATTACAAAATTAATCTCCTGCAGGGACATTACATGGTCAATTGTTTCCCTACTGACATCTGTGTAATACTTTCAGATGAAAGCTGCAGTTTATGGCTTTATTACAGACTTTGCTTTTGCTTTTGGACTGACTCATCATCACAAGTGTTACGTTAGACTGTTGGCTATTCTTTCATGTTGTAGCACTCATAACTTGTTCTCTTAAAACATCATTTTAGTTGTTCGATTTAAACTCTGTTACATGTTTTTGTGTATTTCTTAACTATTTCAGAGCTGCTGCCACAGGAATTCCAGGGTATACGCAAGCTGTTCTACAAGCTTAGGTTGCCTTGAAATTGTAATGGTATATTGTGAAATGCTATTGCATTTTATTTTTCAATTTAAAAATTGTGTTGCTTAGGGTATCAGATAGGTTGGACAGCATTTCACTGTTTAAAAGATGACTACGTTAACTGTTAAAATGGCTAATGCTCAGCTGCCTCTCTCTGAGCTTTCCCCACATTATTCAGTCGCCATTCTGCCCCAGCCTCATTCTTTTAGCTGGGTTCTAGAACTCAGTTTGACCGCAATCAAACAAGTCCCCTCAACTCCAGAACACATTCCCTGAATGTCATTTTGTCCCTTCTCATCTCCCTCTATTCCTCCCCAGTTTCATATCCTCTAGCCAGAATAAACCAAGTTTGAGAAATGCCATGAAGTGAGCTGGAAATCACAGGCTGCTGCGAGTAGCAGGCTACTATTTTTGTAACTGCTACAGCGGGTGATGAGATCTGGAGTAACCATGTGTTAATACAGAAGGTAAAAATGAATACTTAGTACTCATATTGTACATAGTACTTAATCCATACCACAGGATGCATATGTTTCAGTCCCTCATAATTTCCATTTTTCTGGTACATTTAATCATGGGACAAACATTTTATGCTAGCTTTGATCTAAATTCAGTGCCTACAGAAGGAATTCTGTGGTTGATGAAGTTTTAACACTGGCCTGGGGGAATAAACAGCTGCCCACCCGAGCTTTCCCACCACTGCTCCATCCCTGCCTCTGCCTCAGTCACCTTCTCCCAGCTGCTTCCCTCATTCACTTCATCATGGCTCCTGATGTTGCTGCTTTCATGTTTCTGCTCAACTGTTAGAAAGGTGTGGTTAGTTTGGGAAACTCTGCCCTAAGCTGGAGCGCTACTGCCCCGACAGAAGGGAAAGGTAGGATGCCATAAGTGTTTGGAGGCCTGAGGTCAAGAAATGTTTCACCATCTTTCAAAAGCAAATATCCCACCCTTTCTCTGTATCTTTCAGTCTTAAAGAAAAACAGAAACTGTTTCCATTAGAAGCCAAAAAAAAAAAAAAAAAAAAAAAGTAGAATACCTTACCACCTACAAATGGAACTTACAAAAATTCTTCCTTAGCAGAAAATGGCTCCTTTTTTCATTTTTTAGACTAAGAAATTAGTTTGGCTTATAATGGAAATACAAGTTCTACAAACATGCAATTTACCATGTGCTTTCTTACTTCCATACTCACACAGATTTCCTGATACCCATTTACCACGTTTGTAAATTGATAGAGTATGATTCAGATGATTATTTAGGTTGGTCTGATTTCTTTTGCAGGCAAGATGGAATGGCCTCTGAGCCATAAAACTACAAATTTAAAAACTCAACAGAAGGCTTTTGGACATTCACAAATTATTTTGCATATGGGCTACACATGCTGTTTTGTGATAAAACACAGAGAAACCCTGATAGGCATTGGGCAGTCTGATAGTAATTTAGCAAAACAGTTTTTATTCCTTCTCTTGTGAGCCAATCCAGTATGTAACTCACGGGCTATATTCAGTTTATTGTATCACGTAATGATCACATAAGAGAATAAGCTATGACAGTCACTCAGCGGGGCTCTTGCACCATGGTTGTCCCAGCTACTCACAGGGAAATGCTGATCTGTATATGAGAAGGGAGAACTGTCTCCAGAGTTTCTGTCTGCAGCTGAGTATGCTCTCCTGAATTAGCAAAAATCTTGGGCTATGAAGTGTCCATCCAGCGCAAGGTACCAGCACTGCCTGGTCTGTGACACCGCTGACAAAGGAGAAGCCTTAACATCTGCATTAGCTTTAGGTACACTAACTACCCAGTATTGATGCCTCGGTCAGTAGCTGACTGAATGTTGCAAAAGTGGCTAGCTATTTTAAGTGTCTTCTCTCAGGGTATCCAGCCTAAATCACACTGATAGGGCCTGTTCTCAGAAATGCTGGGAGAAAAGGATCCTGTTTCAAGTAGGTCTTAACGTGGAGTCACCTGTGCTACATTTAAATAAACTAGTATGGGTGCTAGAAACAGTCTGTGGCAGCTCAGCATGGGGATGGAAATTCTCTGTTTCTCATTTATGCTGAGCCCTACGCTTTCACAGCTAGACAGCTGCTGCTTTCTGGGCTAGCTTGGGTATCGTGATGCTGACTTGCAGGCAGTAGCATAGACACAGCCACAGAACCCAAAGGAAAGGAGTATGCAGTTAGGATTTTACAAAATTAAATTAAAATTAACCAGAGCATTTCAGTTCCAGGGACCAAAGAATAAATAGTGAACAAAAAAAAAAAAAAAAAAAAAAAAAAGTGCTGTGTGTGTCCATGTTACATTAGATTTCTGACTTACCAGCAGAAGAGCCCACAGCTAGTATGAGGAGCATAGCTGAGCACCACAGTGGAGTGCCATTTGTCTGAAACTATTTCTTACTGATAGAGTAAAATTATTTAATCTGGTTTTTTGTTAATACATTCATTGCACAGAAACAACCTCTTTGTTCATTATTCTTCACAGTCTTGTCCCATCAAGAGTATTTTCTAAGGAATGTATCTTTCTTCTTTAGAAGTTTGATATACTTTAACATGTTTCCAATTCTGTGATTAGATTTCTAAAAGTCTTGCAGCTATTCTAGGTGAATGCAGCTTAAACCAGCATTTAATTTTGTAAACTATTAGAAAAAAGCCCTAACTTTCCTCAAGTTTTGCATTTAAAAAAACTAAGGGACATAAAAATCACTAGTGACTCTAGGAAAGCTTGGCTGATGTGATTATAGAAATGGCCAGGAACTACGTAAATTACATTCTTTACTTGCAATGATATACAGCTGCCCTGTAACTTTAAAAAGCCTTTCCAAAAATACATTCCACAGAATTGCCCGAGTCTACTGCTGCTCTCTCCTTACAAGGTTTAAACTGTGAAGAATAATCTGCATATCCAGATGTTTTCTGTTTTGCCTAGATCTTTATGTTTTACTGTACAACCTCTGCCAAGAAAGGGATCCATACTTGCTGTGGTCTGTAGTGATGAAAACTGTAACCTCTAGTTGGTCAGGTTTTTTCTTTCTTTTTGCAAAGACAGAAGCCTTGTACTTTTCAAACCTATCTCGGGCTATTAACATAGCTGTTTTACTTATGTTAAAAGAATAACAGGTAACACAGAACTAAACAATTAAGAAACAGAAACTTGGATCTGAGCTCCTGAATTCATTAAGTACTTTTGAAGAATCTCTCAGAATCCTTGAGTGCTGCAAATATCTTTCTTTCATTCTCTTATTCTCCATCTTTTAGTAGTATAACTCCTGGCAATTTTTGTGTTACCAGCCGTGGCCCTTGGAGTTGAAGATAGCTGAATCCTCTCTGGTCACTTTTAAAAGATTTTTACATTACATCCAGGAGCATTATGGTAGCCAAGACTACTGCATTTTATCAAGACTCTTACCACTGATGATTTTCTTAAAGCTACAAAGCCTGGAGTCAGGACACAATTTGAGAATTCAACAAAACAAACAAACAAACACCCTACAAAAAGAAGTTGCAGCTCTTCTAGAGCCAGAAGGGCTTAAAGACACTACTCAAATGCACACTGACCTACAAAACAGAATAACAGGCTCCCCCTTTATATAGCTAAGTCTCATGATGTTAACTCCATCCTTTCCAAATAGCTGCTTCATAATTCTGAGTATTTGGAATTAATAGTATTGCTCTGATTTTTTCGCCTCTTGCAGCACAATTATTTTTAAAATGAGGTGCTGCAGTGGCTCACCTATCACTTCTGCTTGCCAAACTATGGGACTTCCATTTTGATTCTTCTTTCCGTTGCTGCTGTACTTGTGTTTTCACTCTCATTTACATACACCCCCTTCCTCATAAGATTATTTTCTTTGATGAAAGAAAATGATGAGCACTCCATCCACGAGGTTGTCTGCTCATACTGCTCTTCACAAATGCATGATTTAGATGCCAGTGCACAAGAAGAAAGGGCCTGGCTACAAATCCCACTTTCCCAGAGGAGTCTAGCTTAGGACTGAACTGATTAAGACTCAGAAAAGACCATTTCAGACCCGCTGCAAAGTAACATCTCATGTTTGATCTAGATAGCTCCCGTGAACTGCATCTCCAGTAGATGCAGAATTGGGCGCTCACTTCTGAATTCACGTAGTATCAGGTACCTAGTTTTCAGGTGTCACAGCACTGTCCATCAAAATGCCAAGCTCCTCAGCATTAAGCCCCAAGTGTCTAATCACATCACCACATTTGAAACTGTTAGCCACAGTATTTTGAAACACAGTGACTTCAGCTCTGAAACAGGCATATTTTCTGTCTACATTATGCTTTATTTCAACTAAGTATTTTAAAATGACTCAGTAAAAATGAGGCATGAGCATGACCACAGAGAATTATGAAATCAACAAAAGGTTCAGAACAATTCTGAAGGGATTTCAGTTGCCTACCAAAATAAAAGCCAGACACCATCTGAAATATGAAGTTCTGACTGAGGTAAAAGACCAGACGAGTACAGGCGGCTGATTTAGCAGAGTCTGAAAAGTGGATTGGGCCTTATGAAGTTGATGGGAACTTCCCTATTGATTGCAGTTGAGACTGGATTAGGTCCTGTTAATTTTAGGAGGTTGCTGCATGGACCAGAAATGACAAAAATTGCATCAGAGAATGAGTGGCTTACAGGAATAATAATAAGTAAAATAAAACACCAACAGGAAATAAAGAATGAACATAAAATTGAGTCAATATGAAGGGTGGCACCACACAGACACACTGAAGAAAGTGTTTCTGTTCAAGAAGAGATGTAAGCATGTTTAGAATCAAACACATATGTAAGTACTTGCTTGAAATATGACCTAAACCTCTACTAACCCAGCAGTATACCAGATTCATTTAACAAAATGCACATATGAGAAGTTACCACAAACTACTCAGAATGAGCTGTCGTTTTCCAGGGTTATTCACGTGATGCTGTCTCTCCCTCAGACACATTCTAGGACTGGTAAATCTCTCTCTGCATGGCTATTGGAAACACAGCAAAATTATTTGTTTGCAAATCAGATTAGATCTCTCATGAGAATAAGATTTCATATGAAGAGTTTGCTAAATCATCCTGTTCTGACTAGATTAGAAAAGCCCCAAAGAAATGTATTACGTGGTAATTTCCTACCTTTTCTGAATCTAAGTAAAGACCAGGAACACAGGTAAGGGAACTAATGAAAATAATTCTACTAAATTCTAATGAGATGGCGTTGGAATCCTGCAGAAAAATGGCATGGGGTTTGCCGTAGGACATTTCTGGCAAGCCAGTATCTTGAGGCAGGGAATGGTTTATATTCTGGTTGCCATTTTATTTGTCATTGTTCTTTCTATTCACCCTCCTTATTAAGAGCGATTTTTCCCTCTGGGACTAAGTTCTTGCTTTACCTCTACGGCTGTAAATCTGGTAAGTTCCTGAGGTTCCTCTAAAGAGAGATACCCAGCTCTTTCCATTCTGAATAAACAGATGTTTGAGTGAAATACTGTGTATGAGTTCTTAAGAGTTTCTGAACTCTCCTTCTCTTGACTGGCATGCTCAGCAGTGCTGCAGAAGCCTGTGAATCTTCAGCCTGGTTTAGATCTGTCCTGGAAGAATAGAGCTATTTGTCTTTGCCACATTAGAAAATGGCTTGCATGCCTGCATCCTGTGCAATTAGTTTATGAACCCTCTTTTGTTATTTTTGTCATGTATTTCTGTTTTCACTTCTGATGTCTTATGAATGTTGCTAACACAATTCCTTTCTTCTCCTGCTTTCTTAATCTCAGCTGTGCTGTGATCCTTAAAACAGCTGATGCTGAAGCATTTTAGAAGAGGGTGACTTTTAGAACTGACAGAAATTACTATATTGCAGTTTAAAGTGTCAGCATTTTTTTTTTTTTTTGTCCAAAGTGGTAACTGCAAATTATTGTAAGGTTGCATACAGCCAAAGGAACTTCAGAAAAAGCAGATTACATGGATGTATTTGAGTAAAAAATTCACTAGTTTTCTCTAAGAATTTTATGTTATGACAAATTACCCCTGTTTAGGTTTGGGGTTTGTTGGTTTGTTTTTGGGGTGGGTTTTTTTTTTTTTACAGGGTTTTTTTTTTTCTGTTGTTTTAGGGAATTTGGGGCCATCGGGTCACGTCTGGTGGGAGCTGGCTGGGGTGGCTG